>JANHFM010001160.1:235385-251106 GCA_032468115.1 Grayia smithii
AGAGCGTATGCACCAAGACAAATTCCTTGTGTGTCCAATCACACTTGGCCAATAAAGAATTCTATTCTATTCTATCTGTTTGATTGATCCTAGTTTATATAGGGAAGAGAACAATTTAGAATTTAAAAACAAGCAAAAACAAAACCCTGGGATCAGGCTAACACAAGTTTTCCAAAATGTTAGAATTACTAGATATCATAAGATGAACATCAAATCATAGTTTCCTTAATAGGTTTACTGTACCTATTTACCTCATCCTAGGGATGAAGAAAGAGCAGGGATGTTATTCAAGGACTCTTAGACAGAATTATAAGAGTGGCACCCTACAGTCCTTTCAAAAACAACAGAGGAAAGAACCATCACATTAACTTTTTAGTGCTTTCAATTCATTCTCTAGCAATTGCTTGGACTAGTTCAAGATTTTCAGAAGCATTTTGCCATTGCCTGGTTCCTAGGGCTGAGAGAGAGTGACTGCCTAAGATAATCTGGCTGGCTTTGTACCTAAATTAGCACTGGAACTTACAGTCTCAGTTTTTATCCTGGAGTCTTAGTCATTAAACCAATGTTTGCTTAATATTGAGAAACATAATTCTAGCATTTACTTAAATTAGTTTTAATTAAATTTAAACTGAAACAGTTTCAGAGTTAGTTTTGGATTTGCCCCATTCTTACTCCTAGCGCATTCATCTCTTGGAGTGTGATCTTTAGTCTGCCAAAGATAAGAACATACCCCTGCTTTAAACTTTTATCTTACCATACAGCTCTTCTGATCAAAGCAGCCAAGTAAAAACCATGGCAACAAATTGTTTCACTCATCTGACTCATTCATTCATTCATTCATTCATTCATACACACACACACACACACACACACACACGTACATACAGGATTTGAAATGGCTTCACCCACTGAAATGTGAAAAATCCATGGAAAGACAATCTACTGACCAGTTGTTTCTCTGTTCCAGCATTCTGTACTGTGGATGGAGCTGCCACGGACATAGAGAGCAAAGATGGCAGGGGCTGCCTAAAGGAGGCACACAGAGGTTCTTTGATAAGAACTCTCCTCCCATCTTCAGTTGTTCTCTGGACATAAACAGCACCCTGAGGAAATAGGAAAATTAAATAACACCCCAGTCCTTATTCAGCTGCAGCAGGAAAGCTTTTGCAGAGAGAAAGGAATGCAAACTGTACAAATTACGTATTTCAGATCTGTCATATGCTGATCTCAAAATGTTCTTAAGGTGACAGAAGTTCTTTAATTACATTGTACATCAAATATCTATGTATAGCTTTGAACAACATTCATTCTCTCTTTTCATTTTCCAGATTGGAAACTGGAACTGTGACGCAGGAGCAAATGGACAGTCAACCATTGGAAAAAACAGCAGATTTTACTTAGATATGGCAGCCTTCCCCAAACTAGTATGCTTCTGATATCTGGCATGATAACTCCTGTCAATTCCAGCCAGAATGACCATTTGACATGGAAAGTCAAAAATCATAGTTATACCTGACTTTGAGTAAAGGACTCTCTATTCTTCTCCACAGCGCCCCTGTCTTCTTTGGCTTTCCCAGTTGAGCAGGAATCACACCTCCATGTCCCACTGATGAGTGTTCCAAGGCAGAAATACAGGTGGATAATCAAATATACAAAAGAAAAAAGAAGGAAAAATAAATTAACAAGCTTCTTAAATCTTATATATAATCTGTTTCTTTCATGCAAAGTAGTTACTGGCTGAAAATATTTTGCTTAATCCACATTTTTTTGAGGTAGTTCTCAGCTGAATCACATTCAACACTGCTATAAGAACAGCATTCTCCATTATATTTAACTTAGGGTCTCACAATGCACATGGAATTATATCTATCAATATCTGCTGCTGCTGCTCTCTGTACACAATGCCTGCTGTTCATGCTGGCTAACAGACTCTGCCCATCTAGACCTTCCTCCTACACATTGAGTTAGTGCTGCTCTCTTATCCTTAAAAGGACACAAAACAATGCATAAAATTGCTGTCTTACTCTTTTACAGGAGTGGGGAGAAGTGGGATGATTGTAAATATAAAGAAAATGACAGAAAAAACTCTATTTAGTTGCTTTCATTATTTTCTGGAGTGAAATAAGTGAGGGTAGGGCAAAAGAGTCATATGTTGACATGGGCAACTATAGAAACAAAATAAGTATCCTGTTTCCCCAAAAATAAGACATCCCCTGATAATAAGCCCAATGGTTCTGTCATTCAATAATTCTGTTTGTAAAGAGTTCAATCTCTTTACAAACCTTTATAACATTTATTTGCTTCTATTAGATTTCTCTCATTATTATTGTTCAGCAATTCTACCTTAACTGTATGTTTTCTTGCAATATTTCTGATTTTTTAATAAAATATTTCATTTCCTTATCCATGGAGATTCTCAATCATTCAGGTCATGGTTGTTCCAAAGGTGCTTTTTCCAAAAGGCAACTGGACTTTCTTGGTTTTTGTCTGAAAACATTTCGCTTCTCATCTAAGAAGCTTCTTGGATGAGAAACAAAATGTTTTCAAAGAAAAAAACCAAGAAAGTCCAGTTGTCTTTTGGAAAAAAACACCTTTGGGAGATCTCATTTTCTTTTTCTTGCTATTTTCTTCTCTTTGTTGATTCTCTTGATTGAAATATCTTCCTATGTCCAGTACATAGGCAACATTTAAACATACATTAAAATACGTCACACAATCAGTCTATAAGTATACCTCATCCATATTTTAACATTCCTCCAGTTAAAGCACACTATGTATGCCTGCAAATCTGTACAATAAAGATTAGAGTAGTTAAAGCAACAGTAATATTTAGCTGAAAAACTGGGGGAAAAAAACTGCAATAAAACAGATATCTTCAAATTATGGATCTGAAATGTGGTCTACAAAAAACAACCCACAGTAAATTGTTCCTGGAAAAATAAAGAACGGCTACTACATTGAAGTTATGTAAACGGACACTCAGATACTTGGGCTTGTGATGCCGGTAGATAATGGTTTAGAATGCCTGACAAAGTTAAGCAAAGTGAAAGAAAGGAAGACAATGGATAAGGTGATTAGATGCGACTATCAGTGAGATATTCCTGTAAGAAGTGCTAATTTTTCTCAAAGTGCCAGTGAGGACAGATTGAGATGGAAAATATTTTTACAGATCTCTGAAGTTGTGTCTGACTTGAAGATATATTAGATATAAACAATGTACATAGCTACTGTATATCTAATAATGTATACCTATCTGTCTGTCTGTCTGTCTGTCTGTCTGTCTGTCTGTCTATCTGTCTATCTATCTTTTTCACAATTATTCTTCATTTTTTACTTTGAGAAGGTACTGATAACTATAATTTTTAATTATAATCCAGATTTTTGTCACCTTTTATATTTTTAATAATAAAAACAAAAGCCCTTCTATAGCCTGCATCCTAAAATTACAAAACTCAGTGAGAACATGCTATATAAGATTACAAAACTAAGTTAAGGAACTAATCGTAAAGGCTACAAAGAACCATAATCACACAAGAAAGCAAAAGGCTGTAAATCTGTACCCAAGGTTATATTCAACTTTAGAGGGATAAAAGTTGTTTTTACCTTGGAATTTCTGTCAGCGGTGGTATAAGGCAACCAAGATGAAACGCCTTAGGGCATCCATCACAACAGATCAGCTCTCCACCATCCCTACAGATGGCACATTCATCATCATTCTTCTGGCCAGCAAAATTGTAAAATGATTAAAACAAAAGAACATTACAATCTGAACCAATTTTTTTCCATATGGCCAAGGTTGCTTTTGCTGATCTTATTAAATCACCAGACCTTTGTTAAAATTATCGTTTCTCAATTTACTTTGACCAGAGCCTATTTTAAAGATTTTCAAGATCTATGAAGACTTATTTACCAATAGGCTTACAGTCTTCCAGAAGATCAGTATACCAATGTATATAAAGACCTGTATAATGCCTGATGTTTTGTAAAGCCTGAGTCAGATATTGCAGAAATCAGGTGTCCAGTTTCTTATGTAACCCAAGCCAAAGCAGCCATGGAGGGCAGTGAATATTGACTAAATGACAAGGGCATACTCAGCAAGCCAACAGAACCTCACTAGATTCAAACTTTTGAAAGCAGCAGGATCAAGATCACGAATAAGATGTCCTAATCTCATTTATACTCTAAGACTTGTGGGAGAAGAGAAGATGGAGAATACTGTTTTAAAACCGGAATGGCTAAGGACAAATTTAGGCTCCCTCCACCCTGGACTGGGAGTGAAACAAAAACTGCACTGTGAAGACACACCCTGTAAAATCAGGTAGGTATCTCCAAGCATAGTTAACATACAGAGCCCTGAATCTCTGCAAGCCTTGCTGATTATCTCTATTCAGGGAGAAGTGTAAACCTAAAAATAATTCAGGTGAGAAAGGGGGTAATTATATGCTTTGAAATACTTGGGGAATTCCATCTTGATAGAAATGACACACCATCTAAGAAGGAAAAAAAATTACATCATAGCCAAACCTACATCTTTGAATCTGACACCAGTTTAAGTAGATAAAGAAAACTGGGACTTCCCACTCTGATGGATTCAGCAAGTTATACTAGAGATTAGGAAAAAGCTAGACTATTAACTATTAGTAACACATAGGACAACTCCCATCATGCCCCCTCTTGTTCCTATCACAGGGAAGTTTATGGAAATCTTTCATTTATATTAGAATATTGTCATATACATGTAGTCCACGACTTACAACCATAATGGAGCCCAGAATTTAATTTCTAAGTCATCAAGGTCATAATCCATCTAATCCATGATCAGACCCAATTTTATGACTTTTTTTTTGCCGCAGTCATTAAGCAAATGCCATGATCGTTAAGTGAATCAACATATTCCTATGGACATTTTTTTGCCAGAAATCAGTCAAAAAGATCAGAAATCTGCAATAATAATAATAAATTAATCATAAATCACAGTCATATGACCATGGATTGCTGTGACTAGCTCTAAAATTGAGCCAGTTGTCAAACCCCTGAAATGTAATCATGGGATTGCAGGAGGTTGTGCAGCTGTCAGAACTCCAGAATTGGGTCATAAGTCATGGTGGGGATTCCAATGTAACCCTGAATGGCTGCTAGGTGACTGATTTGTAAGTTGAGGACTATACAGTAAAGGATTAGTCTAAACAGCAGTTTTCCAACAAAAATATGTCTACAGGTTCTTTTTACAATCTCACCTCTCTTATTTACCTCAGCAAGATACAGAACGTGATGTATTGCCATATTAGATGGAACAATTATAGAAATTGTATGAGACTGTTTTCTATTTCAGTTTTAGAAAATGTTAGAGACTTTTTTAAAAAAATATCAATCGTATGGCTTACATTGCAGTTTCATGAGATCACTGGCTTAAATCTTGAGAAACTGTGCTTTTAATAATTTAGTAAGTTTTAGTAATAATGATTGGCAAGACTCAGTGAGGCAGCAAGGAAAGAATACATAAGCTGCATATACAAAAGCCATTACTTGTTCCTTTGCTTTAAAATAATACATCCAAATCCCACATACACTTTCCTACAAATATGTAAGGTAAACAATGCAGTATCAAACACAAGTATCTGTCTCTTGCATGTGGAACCAGTATGAAAATGGTTTTTTTGCTGTTGTTCACCTATTCATATTGAATAGTTTTACATCTTAATATAGATTGACAGATGCATGCAACACTTGTTGAAAAGTACTTTGCTATATAAATAATATAAGCTCTTGGATTTCCTATTTATCTCCATGGATGAAGACTCTGTGTGGTCACCATAACCTTGCCATAGTGAGACTGACTCTAAACAGAGAAACCAGCCTCTTTACTACTGAAGATCCAAAAAGAACAAGAATAGATAAAGTATATAATTATACATATTCAGAAACCTGGGGTTCTTTGTTATTCATGCTGGGCTTCTTTTCATATGTTTTATTTTCTCCAAGTTCTTCTGATGTGCTTGATGTATAACATTCATCCCCAACTTTAACAAATTTCTTAGCATTGCCTGGAAAAAGACATATTTGACATCTTTGGAACTGTGTCTTTCCTATGAGATAATTTAATCTTAGCTGCAACAGGAATATTAAACCAAATTAACCTTTTCAAACAATGTAATGTAAAGTATAGTTATCTTTTCTGCATGTTGCATTTTACACAACAGTGTAAAATAAGTTAGCTTTGATATAGATTTTACAACAAAGCAAGAAAGAAGTTTAACACAATATGGAGAATATCATTTTGTGCCATTGTTTAAGTGGTAGTAAAGTAGCATGAAGCACTTTGAAAGAGCTGTGTTCAATTCTTGACTGTTCAGTAGATTCACACCTTTATACCTCAGATCCCCATATGCAAAAATGAGATCTACTTAAATACCAGTTTTAAATGCTATTATAACAAATGATCAAGTTAACGTTCCCTTGGAAATTCTTTATCTTGACATTGAAATTGTCTATTATTTCTGTTTGAAGACTTTTTTTCTGTTAACATACTGTTCAAAGAAACAATCAACAAGCCAAAAAGGAAACAAATAGACCAAAACACCTCCACACCAGCAATTAACACCCAGATGTGCATAGATTAACACCAAGATTAACATTGGACCAACAATCAAGAAGTGACAATATCTCAGTCAAGAAACTGCCAAACAAGCTAATAGTAAACAGCCCAACCAAAGAATCTTCAAGACCACTCCCACCAACACCGACAGGGCAAACCACTAGAATATAACTTGAGAGCAAACCCCACTCCATACTAGCACTGATGATGTCACCTAGTTTGGGTAATAAAACATCTGCAAAAAAACAACCAAGCTCAGGGAGCACCAAGGACCTCAATTTCAACATTGAAATATTCTCCTTATCAGTTTCTTCTATCAGTTGTGTTTGATTCTTGGACACTGTCTGAAAAAGTCCCTTCAATTTTCTTGGCAAGATTTTTCAGAAGTTGTTTGCTATTGTCTCCTGAGGGCAAAGCCAAGGTCCTGGGTGACCATCTGGGTATGGTTTTGTGCCTAAGGTAGGACTAGAAATGCTCTCCAAGTTTCTAGCTTGATACCATAACCATTACATTAAACTGGCTTCTTGAAGAGAATAGTTAGCAATTACAATGTTCTTTAAATTGTGTAGGAGAATTGTGGAGAGATGGCTGCAGATAATATTGAACTAATGATCTGATTTTTATTATTTGAATCATAATTAATCAGTTTTTTTACATGCAAAGAGTAGACTTAAATGAAATCATCAAACGGCAGCTTAGATCAACTGCTACAATTGGCCCCAGACGGCCTAAACAAATTTGTATGCTGAACAATACCTTAGCCATTCAGAATTCTAATGACTTGGGATCATATCTGAGTGAGCAGTACATCAAGGTTTAGTATAAAGATCATGTTGGATAGATTAGTCAAAGACTAGCAACCAAAGACTTCAAAATTAAATCTAAAACTTGACCAAGTCATGTGATATTTCATTGACAAGACTCCAAACAAAGAGGTCAAATTATATGAGATCTGATAATGAAAAAGATTGTTCATGGTTTTAAATTTTATTTTGATTGGTAGATCATTTCACAGAAGTAGCGGAACAGTTTGGATTAGCGTATTCAACAAGCATAGCAAAATGATAAACTTACCACTTGGAAGAGGGAATTGTACCTCAGCATTTTCTGATTTCTTCACAGCTTTTATTTTAGGAAGGGGGCCTGTTGATTTTAAGACAGTTTGCAATACTGAAAGCAGACATTGACTTTTTTTTTTTTGCAAAATGCACAATACAGGTAGTTCTAAACTTACAACTACAATTGAGTCCCAAATTTCTGTTGCTAAGCAAGACAGTTGTTAAGTGAGTTTTGCTCCGTTTCATGACCTTTTTCTTCATAATGTTAAGTGAATCACTGCAGTTGGTAAGTGAACCATGCAGTCACTAAGCAAATATGGTTTCCTCCATTGATTTTGCCTGTTGGAAGCCTGCTGGGAAAGTTACAAATGGTGATCACATGACTCTAGCACAGTGCAACTGTCATAAATACATGCCAGTTGCCAAGTGCCTGAATTTTGATCACATGACTGTGAGGATGCTGAAACAATCTTACGTGTGAAAAACAGTCGTAACCTACTTTTTCCAGTGCCATTGCAAATTTGGTCACTAAACAAATAGTTGTAAGTCGAGGACTACCTGTAACAATTAATCTTATTATATGTTATTTATTAGGATAATAGTAAGAACTATACTTTTTTCAGAAGCTTGAGAGCCATTAGTAGAGAAAATAAACTGTAAAAAAATGTTTAACTCCAACTGCATGTTGTCTTTAATTTTATAAAAAGAGAAAAATGCAGTATGATGTCATTACAATGGATTCCTCTTCTAGATGCTTAGGTTTTGGGGAGGGGAGGGGTTTTCTTTTTTCTTTAATCTCATTCTTTTCATATTTTAGTTCAACTGCAATATCTAACTGCAAGATACAGTAAAAACATAGTAAATAGTAAATAATTCTATACCAAGGTGCAGATCAATTTTCCCTGAAGGCTGAGTTAATTGCAAAGGGTCTTTTTCTTCTATTTTTCTCTTTCCTTGGGATTTGTGCTGAGTCACAGTCTTTGGACTAATGGCAACTTTCTTTGTTTTGCGATGCTTGCCGAAATCCATATCTGAAAACAAGGAGAAATACTGGAACTGACTGACATTCTTGCCTACAATTGGGGAAATTTATTTCCAACCACATAGAAGGTAATTTTTTCCTTAGCAAAGTCAGATACATGTCACAAGATAGATCTTCTAAATGTGCTATCATCATTAACTCATATTTTCATCATTGTATCAAGTGGCTGGCTTTAAATTAAATTTGAATTTTAGCTTGTACTAAAATCACTTTTATATGCTAGATATGTCCCAAATACACTAATTTTAGTATGAACCACATTTAGACAATTAAATATAACTTGGATTACTCCCTTAATTCCCAATTTCTATACTACCTATTATTCACAACTTCTCACTGTCTCCTATAAATTTCATTTTACGGCCACAATGACAATATCTTATACCTTTCGGAAAGCTGCTCCAAATGGACTGAAGCTTGGAATACCTCTCCAAGTTGTACTTTTTGAAAAGGACTCTCCAGAAATCTTCTATGAAAGATAAATCCTGATTTAGCAACCATGTCAACATGGTATAAAAAGCCCTGTGGCAACCTTCAGTTTCCTTCAGGTGGAGAGTGTCCTTCAAGACAAAGAGAGGAAAAATGCAAAATTGACCTAATTATCAAATATATTTTACTCCTTCAAAATGTTTAACATGCAGTATATATTATTTGTTGTAGTCCATCTTCCTGAGTAGTAGCTAATTAGGGATGGTAATAGTCTCAACATTTGAATATTCTATTTTATAAACAAAGACTGAGAAATAATTTTGATGCAATTTATCTAATTTGCACATCACAAGACACAAAATTAACTTATTTCTGAATTTTGCAGTATAATTTAAACCTGGCCTTAAAGTGTATATATATTTTAGGATGACTTTAACCTTACTTTACAGTATACTAGATGTTTTATACATCTATGGTATTTAGATATACAAAAAGCTCCCCAAAGTCACTTCAAACCAAGATGAACAGCAAATAAATTAAATAAATAAAAAGAGATTTAGTATGTAGAAAATTTCATGCAAAAGGAATGTATATTGGGGAGAATAGAACATAGTATAATGCATAATGAATACAGTATTCATAAATATAAGCAGTTATTTGCAATATAGTAAAGAAAGGGTTAAAATGAAATTTATTTTGGAAAAAAACTAGAAACTGAGGAACATTGAATGCAAGCTTTTTGGAATTTTAAGTAGAAAGTACTTTGGAAATTGAAAGTGCTTTAGAAATTGAAGCAAAAGGCTAATACTCTAATGCTAAAAGATTGGGAAAAAGTTACCAGTACCCTCAGATTACTCTCTACCTAAACTAATGTCTTTAAACAAGCATTCCTCTGTAGTCATTTGCAGTTACTTCAAACTACATCCATAAACTTTGGCATATAAATTAGGAGACAAATTATTCATACTTTGATACTAAAAGTTAATACCTAGGATATACATTTCAGACTCTGTTGATTTTTCACCCTACCTGCCTAAATAAAAGTTTATATGAAGTAGTCTGAAAAACCATCGCATTTCAATAATTTGCACAGAATGAAAGAGAAAATGCAGTAATGAAAAATAAAAACATCAAAGTTAAAAAGTGATAGATCAGCAAAAGTGTAGCTGAACATGAGCTATACATAACATTGTATAAAATAAAACAGCAAATATGCAAATTATTGTAACACATTAAATGAATGGCTTAAAAGAAACAGATATATTCCAATATTATGTACTGAAGAGCTACATAATACCCAGATTTTTCCTCCCTCTCACCTTGAACATCTCTTCAGTGATAATTTCATGATCAGCAAGCCCATGAAGTAATGGGAAGACATCATCCACTGCCATCGAAATCTCTGTGCGATAAATCTTCAATAATTTTCTCAAATCTCCTTCCCCTAATGCTCTATTGGAATTGAACATCCTGGAACAGAAACATATGTACAAAAGGAGTAAACTAATCTTCCAAATTTATTTTTGGATTAACTTTGCAGGAATCAAACCTTATTAAAAATGCCTGAAGATAATTTAAACTCCAGGTTTGAGGTAAGATATTCTGAAGGATCATCACTTATTTTATGAATCTTTCTGCCAGCCTTGCTGGCTTTGGAACATTAGACTTGCAAAAATAGTTTGCAAAAAGATGATGCTTCTGCCTATAATTTGTCTTTTCCAATGACTCCTTGGTTGTTGTTTTTAATTTCTTTCAATATTTCTAAATATTCAGCTTTGACATGCTTAGCCAGCTGTCCTAATAATCAAGAGATACCACATTGTTGGTCTCACCTTCTAAATGGTAATCAACACAATATCTGCTTTCTGTAGTTCCTTGTGCTCTTTATATTGCTCCATCATGAAATAAGGATAGTTGAGGAGGGAGGAGGTGGTGTGTGGAACAAGAGCAACAAAATTTGATTGAAGATGCAAACAGAAACTCAGTAATAATACTCTGATAAAAGCTCTCTCCAGTAAAACCTATTTAGACTGCTTTATTATTTGAAATATCGTGTTTCTTTCACAGTGTTTCACTCCACCCTGTGCCATCTGCACACATTGTGTATTACCTTTCTTGACTGGAAAATGAGAAGGTTGTACTGTGAATGAGGAAGTGCTGGGTCCCCACCCCACCCCACCCCTGGTCCCTTACAGTTCTGATAAGGCTCCATAACTTACATGAGAGACTTGCCAATTAAATTTTTAATGTTTATGTTTAAGATATGGCTATACTCAGGAATATAATAATATTGAGCTCCTATATCCATGTTGTTTGAGAAGTTATTGTCATAATTTAATTAAAATACAAATATAGGAGGGCAGGTAAAGAGCAGTCAGAGCCTAGGGCAATCTTCTTTAGTCTGTGATTTCCATACAGAATTGGAATTCTGGAATTGTAGACCTCACACATTTGAAAGTACCAGAATAAGGAAAGTCAGTATAGGGAGAATATAATTAATTGGAAAGTGGCCTAAGAATAACATCTAGTGATTTATATCCCGAATGAAGATGAACTTGTCAGTACCGGTATATAGATCGATATTGGCAGATGATCAGCAATATTTGGAGATTTGAATATCTTTATAGTTGCCAATTAAAAATTTGTGATTGAACATTATGGCTTTACAGAAAGCTAAACCCCTGTCTCTGGCATTTTTTCGGCACCAAATTATGTTTTATCTCAGCTGACTTGGAAAAAATGTTTTGCTCAAGGAAGAAAGGAAAAAGAGAAGCTAGACTTTTCAGATCTTTTCTATACTGTTTTAAGTAATGTTGTTAAAGCAATTTAATAATAATGTAATGTTAAAGTTTTTTTGTTATAGTAATAAAATATGGTTAAAGCTATTCGTTAATAATAAAATCCTAGGATGATCTGTGCATTGACTCATTTTTCAGAATTTCAATGGGCTTCCTAGAATTTTAGAAAACCTAAAACTACTCTATTGTTTCAATCCCTGAAAATCAGGTAACAGCTAAAAGCTGTGAGTAGTGTTCTTTTATATGGTAATTCTGTGAGAATTGGATCAGAAACTGCATTTCATGCAAAATAAATATACCATTACTCCCAAGTATGTAATTAGTTTCAAAGCACTTTATTCTTGACAAAATTTGTGGACTTTCCATGGTATTTAATCATTATATCTTCACTAAAATGAAGCTAGGAAAAGCCCACAATAATGATCACCAAAGAAATAAAAGTATACAACTCAAATCATCCTGAGGATTGCTGATCTATTTTTTTAGATCCACAAATGTCCATTCTACTTTAGAAAAACTAACTTGGATAATTTTTAGAACGGTGGCATTGTACCTCACAAAATTCATTAATGAAATGGGAACTGCAAGAAACATAAGTATGTACTATATTAGAATTTCAAGTGAAATTAAAAATTCAGCTGAAATTGGCAAATTTACCTGAAAGCACTGAGGGCTGTTGCTAGTTAAGGATTGAATTCATTCATATTGCTCATCTGATTCATGCATCCATTCACTATGTATAAACCATGATTGACTTGATGCTATACAGGAGAAGGGACCAACATTTCTTACATGTATTGAATTACAATTCCCATAATCCTGATAGCATGTGAATTATTGGCTTTTTTATGCTATATACAAAAATGGGAGAACTGTTATAAAAATGATGTTAAAACAATCAAGTATCTGCTTAAAGACAAAGCAATTTTGTATGAAGGATTTGGAAAAATAGTTGAGACAGTCATATAAATGTAAGGAAAGATGACAAATGAGGGCTTGGAATCTTCCTGGGTGGACAAAATCAAACCCCACTTCCTTTTTGCATAAAAAAGTGCTCCTAACAAAATTGCTCTGTAAGCGAAATGGTCAGTTTCTAAATTTGATACGTAAATCTAAATAAATAAAATTTAACAGGTTTCAAAAGTGTTTCAGCATTTAATCCATTTTATTCCTATAGTTCAGAACAAGCTAATAAAATGTATTTTTCATCAAAATAAAGCTTTGGGGAACCGGAAGCGTCGCGGCGAGACTGATCAGGGAAATACCGGGCTCCAATGAGCCTGGCGAAAACCCAACCAGATGAACTGCTACCGGGGGGTCTTCGGACCAGAACTGTCCTGTAGGGACAATGAAGAAGGAGAGGCATCTTGGATGGCTAAGAGGAGCAGGCAAGCACCTCGGAAAGCCGGAGAAAACTCTTTGACCCAGTAGCAGGGGGCAGCAGTCACTGCGAATCAGCATGAAGCTGGGGCATCAGGAATAAGAAGTGTGCAGAAGAAGAGTTCTGGACGGAGTATTGATACCGGGTGACTGCTTGACAAACTCACAGGCAATAACTGGGAATCCTTAGCATAAACCCCTGCATGGAAAGAACAGCTATTTAGCATTGGGTGAAGTTAGTGGAGAAGGCAGAAGTGGAAAGCCCAAAATGGCGTTTGATGTTTGAAATTGGAATTTGGATTAGACTTTGGAGGTGTGTATCTGGATTTAAAATTGGAAAAGGAATATATTTGGATCATAAATTAAGTTGGAGATTCTAAAATAACACAAAGAAAAGAAACTGAGAAAGAATTACCCTTTATGTGGATTTAAAATGAAAGGAAGACATTGCTATTTCATGGATTGTAAATTGAAGAGAGTCATCTACCAGTGGAAAAGGAACATTACAGTTTTAGACACAGCCTGGTCAGCATGAGAAAGCACGAAGGATTGTTTTGATTTAAGCAGCTGAAATGTTGTGTCTCCGGCCCCTGAGCAGGCCCTGCCCTTGGAGGAGGAATCCGAGGATGAAGAAGAGGAACTAGCAAGGTCTCCTTCTCCAGGACCCTCCTCTCTAGCAAGGCCTCCTTCTCCAGGACCGTTCTCTCTAGTAAGGCCTCCTTCTCCGTCAGCAGCCCAGCAAGAGCAGGCTATTGTCAGCCAAGCTGGGGGTGAGCCGGAACAGCTGGTGGAGAATAACAGTGAAGAGGAATGAGGCTAGATCCAAGGGAGAGACGGAAGGTTAGACGTTTGCAACAGAGTAGGAGGAGGGGCCGAGAGTAATTGAGTCAATGATTGGGCCACACCCCACAAGGTATAAAAAGGGGTGTGGCTGCACCAGGAACCTTGTGACGAACAATTGCTCAAACTCAGTGAATAATTTTGGGTTCTTTATTTTGGATCACGAAAACATGTGTTATGTTGAAACATATTCCTTCAACTTGGATTATGGTGGGTGATTACCTTCTGTTTCTGTTGATGTGGGAGAATTCCCTTGCAGACTAATTGGATATTTGCCTGGACTTATTGCATGTATTTGAAAACTTAACTTGAATTGCTTATTTTGTGGCTGACTGCCAAGTTCTAGTGATAAAGACTATTTTGAACAGATTAACCCTTGTACTTGTTTGTGGATTTGTTTGTGTTACTGAAAGGGGGGAACAGAACATGGAACTTTGAAAGGAGAGATAAGCTTTGAACTGGATGTGACTAGAGGAATATTTGAAATTGGAAAACAAAGAGACGATACAAAATATAATGATAACTATCAACCTGACAATATGGAACATTTGGATTATGAAGGAATAAAGGAGCTGATTGAAAATATACAGTATGTGAAGCATGGAAGGGCAATAAAAAAGCAGAAGTATGGCTAGAACAAAAAAAAAGAGAAGATTTAATTGAGAAGCAAGAGGCTAACATTGAAAGGGAAATAACTGAGAACTATCAGAAAAAATACATAAATGAACTGTGAGAGTATTATGTGGAAAGGAAAATAAAGGAAAATAAAAAGCTTGATGGTCACACTGGGATTGACAGTGGGGAAAAAAAGAATAGATAGGAAAATGGAGTTACCAAAAGAGAAGAAAGGGGGAAAGAAAGAAAGGAGGGTGGCCAAACATAGGGGGAGAATGATACAAGTAATAGATACAAAAATTGGTGGAAAGCCTCAGGAGAAAAGGTATGTTAAATATAAAGGAAAAGGAAAAGAAGAAGATAAGGGAATGGGATAAAGGGTAAAAAATACAAGGAGGTGGATTTTGGGAGAGAGCAAAAGAAAATGGTTAAAAGGGAGAATATAACAGATAGGAGGAAGGGGAAAATTTATCTTAGTAGATGGAAGGGATAAAGAATTTAAAAATGGAATTAATAATTAAAACTTAAAACTAATTAACTGATGTATGAAACTATGATATAAAGAAAAATGGAAGAATATGATATATACTATTTTAAGAAAAATGGATTAATGTTTAAAGGATAAGTTGAAATAGAATTCTTGTAAGATTAAGAGAAAAAATGATTACAAATTGTAAATAGTAATTGCTATGTGAATAGATATGGTGCAAGGTAAAATGGTTTTGTAGTAGAATTATGAGATGGAATTTTGATTTAATGCTGGAAAATTAAGAATATGATATATATTGTTTAAAGTAAAATGGATTAATGTTTTTTAAAGATAAAGGAATAAATACAGTAAGATAATTAACTGAAATAAATGTGAGATTAAGAAGTAGGGTGGATAAAGATATTGATTATAGATTAAAGATAGAATATACTAAAATAAGATTGAAAGAATGGAAGAAGCCTATGAGGTAAAATT
>JANHFM010001160.1:251206-265556 GCA_032468115.1 Grayia smithii
CAAACTCTTTATTTTAACTGGAAAAGTTGGGGGTCGTCTTATACGCCCAGTCGTTTTATATGCCGGAATATACGGTAACCTAGGAGGCATACATTTCCTATTCTCAAGATTTCAATTCTGAGTTTCCATTATTCTAAAATTTTTATACTACATCTTATATATAAACACCTCAAATGATTTAGTTTGTATATTCCTTAATCTTCAGGACTTTCAAAGAAAAAATAAGGCCCATGACTCATTTCCCCCATTTACTGTACTAAGCTTCTAAACAAAATCTAATTTTCTGTTTTCTTTTTCATAACACCAGAATCTGAGATCATCAGGTGAAGGTGAATGGTAGGAAATTCAAGAAACTATTCCACATTATACACAACTTAATCATATAAATTTATTTTTATAAAACAAGTCACTTTTTAGATGATTTTAAAGGATTCAAAACATTATTGGAAGTATCAGAATACGAATAATTAGAAGGTATATGGCTCTAAAAACCAGAATTTAAAGTTTCATTCCTGAGGACTACTGTATATAGTTTTCTAGGCAGAAGTTTGCCATTGCCATTTTTCAGGATATGTTTATACCTCTGAATTCCAGTATCTAAAGAACAATTGTAATAGGAGTTATTATCAACATACAGCACCTTATTTGGAGGCTTCCCACAGTTAACCAATATGCTTAATTCCAACATTGCTTTTCTTATTTTTTTTGTTGCTATTTTAGCATTCAAATTGCTATTTTCTTTACAAAACAATTACATAATTAAAACCAGTTTGGACTCGCTTAGTCATATATTCACTTGTACTGTGTGTACTGTTTATTTTAGTAGTCTTGTTATAGGGGAATACATGGAAAATATAATGCTAAAAATACAGAAAAAAGCTTTTAGATGTGAAATTAAACAAAAATATGTAATAATAGCACTTAGACATGTATCACTCCATAGTGCTAGTACGGAACTCTGAGCAGTTACAAATATCAGCATATTGCCCCCAACAATCTGGGTCCTCATTTTACTGACCTTGGAAGGATGGAAGGCTGAGTTAATCTTTAGCTGGTCAGGTTTGAACTCCTGGCTGATGGCAGTGTTAGCCTGCAATACTGCATTCTAACCACTGTGCCACCACAGCTCTTGTAATATATTCACCTAATTTATGCAGTATTCTTCTTAAAATATTATTGAATTCATTTGCTGCCTGTCTCGCCATGGGACTACTCTAGAATTATAAAGTAAAGATTTGAAACTATTTTAAGTTTTAAATCTTTAAAGAATTAACAACTTACAAAGTCAGTTGGTATGACTAAGTAGCTAGATATTTCTGTTGTTGCAAACATCAGTACACACATTCAAAATTATCAGTCTGAGACTTTTTTCTTTAACCTTTAGGCAAGTTCACCTTGTTATCATATTGTGTTTTACACATCTTCCCGTTACTTTTAACTACAGATTTTTTTTACATAATTACCACCAATATTTAATTGGCAAGAATTCAGAAAAATGATAGCTGTCACCAGTATACTGATATCTAAAGCCATTGTTTAAAATTTCTGTTTTCTTCCAATAAGCTATCAAATTATCTACAAGAACTGGTTTGCCAAAGTGTAGGTCTCTTAGCAACTACTTATCTACTAGGTCAAATAAGCAACCGATTACTTTTTGTGCAAATACCTAAAACCATTTGAATCTCAGTGTATCAACTGCAAGTTATATATACTACATCTCTTAGGGCCAGACAGGTTTTTGTTTTTCTTTTTCCCCTAGAAAATAACAGCACTTTCTGAATCACTGGGACCAATTATTATTTTTCCTTAAGGGACACAGTTTTAGTTGTCATGGTTTGATTTTGCAGTTTATTGCGATCCTCAATATTCCAATGTTACACGAAGACTATGAATTCTGTTCCTTTCAATAGCCATATATAGATTCTTAGATTAATAAATTGGATATGGTCTTCCAAACTCCAGAGAGGCAGAGCTGGAATACAACACATTATTTAATTAATTTACTCTTCATTTTTTTCTTTCTCAGACCTCCATATTATGTTTTTAGCAAAAGGTTTTTAGTATGCCCGGTCCGATTCAAATGCTGTACATAACGGATAAAGCATTATCTTCCTAAGCAGTTTGTTGAAATATATATATTATTCTCATGGAATGTTACCTGTTCATGTCTACTTTATTTTTTTAAGCTTATAAGCACTGGAACTTCAGATTTCTTTTGCAAATGTTTTTTCATAACTAATATTTTCTCTTTGTGAATATATTGCTATAAAACTAAATGACTATCATCTTAACCTTTTCCATGGACTATTTTTTACCAATCCTTTTGGTGCTGCTGTTGCACAATAATGGAACCCAACATAATTATCTACACCAACTCCCAAATAATCTGGGTACTTTAAGATCTAAATTAATTCCTCCAGAGAGTTCAGATACCAAACTAGCAGTTCTTGTATTTGTCAAAAGTCTCATAGAATCCTGGTCTGACTTTTCTGATATTCATACGTAGATGCTGATTTTCAGAAGGAACTGATTCATTGTAAGTGGTTGAAGTTGCTGTCCCAGTTACCCAACAAGACGACAGACGCTTTCTTTTTGCTTTATCTGAAAATCCTCCAATTCCCTTGTTGTATTCAAAACAGGAATCATCTTTATTCTTATTAACATCTTCAACTGGCTGTTCATCCCTGTTTGAAGTCATTTCTTTCCGCTTACGAGCTTCTTTCTCTTCCTCTGCAATTTTCCTAAAATGCTCTAATGACTCAACCTTTCTCCGTCTTTCTATTGTCGCCATTTGTTTTTTGTCCACAAAGTCCTCAAAGTACATTTTTCTCTCATTCCTCTGATCTTCAAGGAATTTCCATTCAGTATCTGTCATCTTAACACCACTGCATTGCTCCAATTTCTCTCGTGTAACAGTGTCTGTACAAAATATATCAAAAAGCTGTTCTGAACTCCTATTGAAGTCATCTGCTTTCTGAATAAACAGTTCATTTTTTCTTCGCTTTCTGGATTGGTATAACTTTGAGAATTCTTCATATACTTTCAGAATATGTTTCTTTATGCTCTGTGTTGCTATGGTATATAGATTGCAAAACAACCAGTGTTCCTGCAAAAGTTCAGCAAGCAATTGGGCAGCATCTTCTTTGGATCGTTGTGCTTGTCCAGCCCTTTTTGGATGCAACAAATACAACATGTTTTGAATGACATCCTTCTTTGTAGGCAGAATTCCTTGTGCAAATTCAGATGATTCCACATAATCAACAGTTCCCAGAGTCTTTTTTGCTTTTATTTTATCCAAAGCTGCCATAATTCCTGTTTAAAGTCACTCTATATTAAAAGCTGAAAAATAAGGGAGATGTTAGCTGAAATAACAGCAACAATGAAAATGAGAATTCTAATTCAAAAATGCTATACAAGAAGTTCTCGCTTAACTATCATAATATGGATCAGCAACTTCACCACTAAGCAAAGCAGTCATCAAGTGGGAAATCACAAACGATGCTTTCTATCTGGAAGAGACAAGACTACTCAGTTTCACACCTAGCTTTCATTTGTCTTACCACTCCCCCACCCTTTGGAATGCTCAAATGTCTGCTTACTGTCAAAAACAAGGCAATCACACAGGCAGCCTAAGACTGACAGTTGCAGGCAAGCTACAGAGTTCACCATACTGTTGAAATCTCTTCCTCCTCCAACCACTCCACTCTGCTAAGGGGGGGGGGAGAAAGGGGGGGAAGAGAAAAAAAGGCTCTCTTTTATTTGACCCTTTCCTGCTGCCAACATGATTGCACTGTTTCATGATGTGTAAATGTGTAAAGTAACTTACTGTTTCATTAAACTGAATAAACCGTTAGTATCTTATTTTATTTACTGAAATAATTCTATTTTCAATTACCTCTATTGACAGAGATAACTAATTTTTTCCCAAACAATACAGATTTATAAAACAATGTTTATGCAACAAAGTATATTTATTTTATTAAATTTATATCCTGCCCATATCACCGTTACAACAACACTCAGGGATATAACCTAAAAGACAAATAAAAGCAACGAAGCCATGTCATTGCCATCTCCTGATTAAATTGCATTATGTTTTACAGGATCTGCCTTTTAAAAATTATTCTGAAGCTACAGTTGGACCAAAATGCCTATTTGTCTGCAAGTGAGTTACTTTTCATACGTAATATTGGAATCCACACTGACCAACAGGCAAATTCAAAATGAATTAAAGCCCAACTTCAGCTTAGCATCCAATAAGATCTGGGAGACTGGGCATGCACCTATTACACAAGCAGTGTCATCTGACAGTCTAGGAGGCATGTCTTTTCTGCTTTCATGCCTGCTGAGATTTAGATACCGGGTAGTCTTGTTCCTGCCTTGTTTAAAGGCTCTTAAGACTTCACTTTTCCCACAGGAACTGGCCAGGTTTTATTACCATCTTGACTATTTTTAAATTATTTTTGATTCAATGAAGTTGTCTCTGTATGTTATTATATTGTAAAATTTTGCAGCTGTGTACTATGCCCCAATTCACATGACAACTGGATGACTATATAAATTAACTTAGGATCATTTTGAAATAGCTTCTACCTATTCAGGACAAAGACCTCTATTTGGATTGCTGAAGGTTCCTTCTCCATATAAAATCTAGGGAAAAATAAGTACATCTTATTCCTCAATGGAATGGAAACCCCATGTAGAATGCCATGATCCCACCAAAAATCTCAGTGGTTCCATTATTCTTATCCTTTAGAAATTTGTTAAAAGTTGACTTATTCAGAAAAAAGATTTCCAGTACATATACCTATTATAATATTTCTGGTTATAATTTATTAAAATTAATAGTTTTGCCATTATTTCTCAATTAGTCTGCTTTTCTGTTTACCACACAAGTCTTTTAGAGTGTGGCAATATATATATTAAATGAATAAATGTATATTTTCCACTGGTGGAAATTGCAATACTCCCAAGTAAGAATCCTCTCAAAGGTATTTTTTTTGGAACCATTTGCAGCTGAACATAACAAGTTATTAATCACAATTACATTAAACCTTCTCTACACTATCAACTTTTAACTATTTATGCTCTTCATTATAAACACTGGAAATTCTCTGCATCTTTTCAAAAGCTCTAGTCTATGAAAAAATCAATTTAGCTGCAACGTTTACTTAAACTAAACTTGAATTTCCAGAACTGTATACATTCTTAAATATTAATCCTGCATACTTTAATCACTCTTAAACATATGTGCAATGCTGCCCTAAACAGAATGCATTTTTCTTAGATATGAAGAAAAAGTATGGAAACACGGGGGGAGAGTAATCGGCACTCCCATGTAGTGCTCCATTTTTATCCAATAATGCAAGAAGCCTTCAAAATACAAACTTTACATTGTGGAGCTAGTTTATAGTTGTATAATTTCCAGCAGCTTGCAATTTTAAAAAAAGTTGCACGTCTGCAGGGCAGGTGGCCAAAGAAAACATAAGACAAGAAGGGTGGATGAATCTAATGGATGAATATGATAATAAATGTATTAGTACTTGGGCGCCACAAAACTATTACTGTCTTTGCTGCAACACAAAAATAACAACAATTATTCATTCAAATTGTATACCACCCGATTCTGCGCCTAGCTTTCCAAAACAGGGTAGACGAACCCCACCAGCCACCTTAATCTACCCTGCTGTCAGCAAACTCCAGAATACCTATAGGCTCTTTATTTGCTCGCTGGGGTGTGAGTGACTGAGCGCTGTCCTTCCAAACGGAGAATGAGAAGCTTCTCTCCATTTGGCAGATCCCTGTCGCTACTTCACTTCATTTGGCTTTTCCCAAACGAGGATGCTACGTAGAAAAAGCAAAGGGCCACCGGACCCATAAGGAAAGGGGGTGGAGCGGCCTCCTCAAGTCTCTGCCCACTTGCGTACAGCAGGCCATCTGAAGCCCAGGCCCTTTCTTCCTCCGTAGGCCAGCGACAGCGGAACCCAGTCCGGTGAACTCCAATTCCGCCTTTCCCCTCATCCCTCCCCTCCCGTTTCGGATTACCAGAACGCCCCCCCCCCCCAAAAAAAAAAACACGGTAAGGCGTCACTTACAGGCCCACGCGCCGTGCACCATCCTTTTAGTGAAACCCCGCGAGACCCCGAGGCAGTAAAAAGGGAAAACCGAACCCACCTCCGCCATCTTGAAGAAGGGCATATTTACGGCTTGCTTTCGGAGGAATTCCTTCCATCTCTATGGTCCAAACAGGCTTTTAACGAACGGCTGATGAAAATAGCAATAACCTACCAGGAATCGTCAGCTATAGCTTGCGTTTCGTTTTGGACTAGTCAGCGGAGACGAAACGTGGGTAAGGGCCTACCAAGTTTTGGAAAACTCTGACAGGCCCACTTTTTTTTCCTAGCGGGAAAAAGAACCGATTGAATAACAGCACAACAAAAAAATCACCACCATCTAGTAAGGGGCGTCAATAAACGACATCACGGTTAAAAAGAAGGGGGTTCGCGTCGGGGGGGGGGGAGGAGTAGATTATTTAAAACTGGATGGCACCATCCTCATCGACGAAAGAACTGCCCGACTCACAAAACAGGGAGGCTCTTAGCCAATTGGCTTTCGGTGGGGAGAAACTCGATTGGTCCTCCAAAAAGGAACCTGCTTAAATTGCCGTTAATCGAAAACTAGATTCGAATATTGGCCAATCAGCTCTTCTCTGGGAGCACCGTCACCTTGCCAACGAGGGCGGGATTAGAGTAAGTGCTTGCCGTTCTTCCTACTATATGTCAGTGCTTAGAGCTTCTCTTGCTGCGTGTCGGGTTTTTTTTTTCAATGGCTGCAATCACAGCCAATCGCTTATGGCCGAGTAGGAGGGGCGCGGACTGGTTTGCGTTGAGAGTATTTCACTCAGTAACCAATGGCGACGCCGTGAAGTTTGTGTAACAATTGTCTCGCCTAGTTGAAGTCTTCGACATTTAACCCTGGTGAGAAGGTCGCTTCGTTGTGTGGTTGTCGGCTTCTCCGTTTTTCTCTCCAGGATATTGTACACAGTGATGCGCTACGGGTTTTTTTTTTCCCCTAGAGGGAAAGTCTGCTTATCTTTTCATTGATATTGTGCCATTGTATTTGCTTGGTGAAAATTTCTCTTTATTATCATACTAACTAAAAATTTAAAAGCTAACCTTGGCACAGATTTGTTTAACTTCATATTATAAGATTGATATTTATATCAATAGATTAACAATTGATGTTAAATGTAGTGCTATCAAATAATGCACTTAAGGAATCTAAAAGGATGATTCTACTCTCCCAGAGGACTTGCAGTTGAAAAACAGAAGGCAGATGGAAATAAAGAAAGAAAACATTAAATTATTTTAATTAAAGATGCTAACACTGAATTGCAACAGAACACTGGAGCTACAGCTAATTTAGTTTTGACAGATGAAAGTCTTTACTACTGTGATCACCTACTTTACTAGGTGACCCCTTTTGGATATTAAGGAAATTGAAGTTCAGCATATCTGCAGGCACTAAACTTTGATATAGACATTAATAGGTATATTTTGGATGCTTGTTTATTGAAAGACTCATATTACACCCCACTCAGTCATTTAGGAACCATTTCCAAAGCTATTTTTGATAAACCAGTGATGCTCTTAAGGATCAACTACTGAGTAATAGCAATTAGAAAGAGGTGAAGATGGAAAAGTTGAAAACGACAGATTTGGTTGAGCCTATACTACCAAGTATATGAGAATTAAATGCTCTATATATCATACAAGATTTCATTGTTTAGTCTTATTCAGTGCCGCACTAACAATGTCAGCTGATTTTAGTAAGGCAATATAAATTTCCTTCTTGCAAAACTAAAATGTTAGATAGGTTCCCTATTTCAGTAGAGTTATTGTTGAACTGTAGTTTAAATGTTGAAGGATGCTGGGAGTTATAAATTAATTATATGTGGAGAGTCATGAGTTTCCCATGTCTTAATGGAGCTAAAGAATGGAGTTCACTTTCATAAGCTTTGTTAATGGCTATCAAATTAAATGTCTTTAAAAGAGAGAGAAAACTGAGGTGAATCAGTGAGTGGCTTCTTATTGTTATAATTCTATTACTTCCTAAATCAGAGAGACAGCTTGAAATATTACAAGAGCCTTACTTACTGGTGTCTATAAAAAGTTTGTTTCACCACTGACAGAAAAAGATGGATTCAAAAGGATTTTGAACAACATATATACAAATTAATACCTAGTTAAAAATCTAAATGTTTTCTTTCTGCTTCTGCTTGAACTATGTGTTAATTTAATATAACTTGCTAATATAACTAATGGATTCTGTACACTGTTGCAATCTCAGAGGCCATCTCATAATCTTTCAACTTTTTATACAGACTCAGAAGATTTATTGTTGGTTCACTTCTTAACCCAATATTGGCTGTATTTTGTCTTATACTAGTTCTTTGTAGTCTTCCCTGAGAATAGTAATGATGCCAAAGATTTGGTATTACTTTCTGCTCTGAGGACATAAGGGAAGGTTGATTGTATATATCCATATTTTATATATTGCAATTATCCAGCTTCTGTGTATTCCTTCCTGAAACTGTTAGGCTCCAGGACCTGGATAAACTAACACACTATATATACAGGTAGTCACCAAAAGTATGAAGTCCATGAATGCAATTCCTGGAAGAATATTTGAAATTCTTAAATTATCATCTGGCTACCTATGTCTGAGCAGTGTCAATAACAATTAAATCAAGTCATAAGGTCCCTCCTAGTGATCAATTTAACTTATGATCCTGGGACACAACTGTTTTGAGAATTAACTATGGCAATCCTAATGCCTTTCTGACAGCAAAATTATAAAAAGGTAATGGCAACTGAATTCAGGGATCTTCTTGATTCCTTTTCCTAACCTTCCTTGCCAGTCACTTGTCACCTAGAAGCAATTACTGCAATTACTGCCAAACACATAAGATAGCCCTTCATTCTGTCTACCTGCATTGGATTCTTTTGTACGTCTTTCTTTTGAAGCCAACATGCCTACTTGCAGGAGTTTCTAAGGAGTTTTAGTTTTTTCTGCAAGTACCTGAACTGGACAGCTGGCAGATCACCACAGAGAAACAAATTGTGATCTTGAGAGTCACGTGATACATTTTTCTGTTTCAGTGCAGGTCATTGTTTCACAAGGAGGCTGACTGAGAATGGAAGAGACCACCTTGAAGATGATACTAGTGGAACAAACAATGGAGACTAATGAGAAATTAAACTGTAATGGAAAAAATAATATCTCATCAAGCAGGTATGTATCTTATTTGTTACCAACTTATGATCTCTGCTTTTAATGTAAATACTAAGATCTTGTTGTTTCATGTATGATTTGTTTTACAATAAAACCTGTTGAACTCAGTGGGGCTTATTTTAAACTGAATTTGTATGGGATGGGGTTGCAAAACTCATTCAAGAACATTATCCTGGAATTGAATATCCAGATCACCAAGATTATTAGCCAATTTCAAATGTTTGATTCAGAGTCATAACTATATGCAGTATGCTTCCAAAATTAATGAATGTATCAAAAGGCTTTCATGAGGCAGTCCATCTCCTCAATTTTATGACAATTTTCAGAGAAGGTTTAAAAATACAATTTTGTAACATTTGGAGGTGAAATATAGTACTGTCACTCTTGAAAAAGTGGATAGCAATGGAAAAGATTTGTCAAAGAAGATTTTCCAAATACACACTGCAACCTCAAGTGGAGGTGATGGTATTAATCTATGTGGTTCCTCTTTCTGTTGATAACCATTTTTTCATTCTATTTACTATAGGAAAATTTATATGGATTACAATGCAACCACCCCTCTGGCACCAGAAGTGATTGAGACAGTTAAAAAAGCTATGTATGAAGCATGGGGCAATCCTAGCAGTTCTTATGAAGCAGGTCTGATACAGATAATCTGGAAGTGTTTTGTGAAAGCATCTTTTTGGGTTATAAGCATGTCTAGTGGTAATGGAGGGCTCTAAACTTGAAGGGTTATTGGAGTTGCAGTTAAGGATTTATCAGAAGACTCAAACATTGAATCATTACAGTCTTCAGTCACTTCTAATATAACTATGGAAAATAGAGAAAGCCCTAGATAGCTCTAGTAACATTTAGATCTGACTGTTTTCTGTTAAATTATATGTACATACACATGCAACACTGCATTTTTTCATTGTTTAAAAAATAATACATGGGCTTGCTGCTTGGAAAAGATGGTAGGATATATGCAATGTACGTGCATATAATTTAACAGCAAACAGTCAGATTTTATGTGTTACTGAAAAAGCAATGCAAATAAATTTTTTAAAGTGTGCAAAATTAGTCAAACCATCGATCACACCTGGCATTTACAGTTCAAAATAGCAAAATAGCTGATGTGTTCTTAGCATCTGATAGCCATTACTGGATATTATAAAACCTAGCTTCATTAATATTGTTTTGGGGCAATAATGGTTGGATAACTTTCAGAGCTGTAAGTTACATTTTGTCTCCAAAACAGTGGGAGAAAAAATAGCATTTTAGCACACCTTGTGGCTAATGTTGAGTGTTGTTTATTAAGGGAAGAAAATGCAATTTTAACACTAAAGTAGAACAAAGGATGACTTAAACCTGTCTCAGTCATGGAATAGAATGAAGGTAATTTCATGGGTACAAGACTGAAATGTGGTGTTGCCAGGACATCTCTGTATAATGATTAGGTGCAATGGGTGGAAAAGCCCATAATTAAAATGCACATGCCTTTAGTGTGAGGAACAAAAAACCCCAGGATCTACCTTATATGATACATTTTTTGTCTTGCCTCCACAGGTCAAAGAGCAAAGATGATCATAAATGAAGCTCGTGAAAATCTGGCTAAAATGGTGGGAGGATCATTCCAGGACATTATTTTCACTTCTGGAGGGACAGAAGTAAGATACCAGTATTTGATATTGTTTAACACTATTTTGATCTGGCTTTTATTTTTAAAAATGCCTTCTATTTCTAGCCTTGGTCATATTTATTTTTATTTTCTGAAAATGAAATTCAGGATGAGAAAAATCAGCAAAAAATAGTAATTAGCCCAAAGAAAAATCTGTCTCTATCCTATGTTTTGGCAAATGACTCTTTGATCTAATTTGTATTTCTTTCTTTTTTTTCTTTCTTTCTTTCTTTCTTTCTTTCTTTCTTTCTTTCTTTCTTTCTTTCTTTCTTTCTTTCTTTCTTTCTTTCTCTCTTTCTTTTTCTCCAGGCAAATAACTTAGTGATTCATACTGCAGTCAAGGATTTTATGAAAAGCAGCAAACAAAGTATTGTTGCAACAAAAGAAAGCCACGACAGAAAGACTTTAGGGACACTTCCACATATCATTATATCTTGCATTGAACATGATTCAGTTCGTCTCCCTGTAGAGCACCTGGTGAAGGAACAAAAAGCTGGTGAGCAATTGACAGTTTGTAGCTAGGGCATCAACATTTTTGGTGGCACTTGGATGGCACTTGGATGGAGGTGAATGGAGGTGAAGATGTTTCACAAAATGGCTGTTATTGTGGGCATAGCCATTCACAAAATGTAAATTTAGTAGAACATGAACTTATGAGTTTCTTTACCTCACTATCCCATTTATGATCTCAAGATGCTAGGTGTCACCCCCCGTTAACCTTTCTTGTTTTTTTACAGGTAGATGAGTTTTCAGAAGAAGTATACATCTGCAACTATTAAAAATTCTTTGTTTTTAAAAAAATATCTATGGAATCTTGCAAATCTGTTTGTGCTGTACCTCACTTCCTTATAGTTCAGTGAATTGGGGGAGTTTCTGTGTGAGATGCTTCCAAACGTTGTTTGACTATTTTGGACTTTAAAAAAATACTTCACATATTTTTGCCTAACCAACAGTTCCTGTGTTATCTCCATCAAGACCATCTTATTCTCTGGAGGCAAAATGCATGTATTTCATTCAGACATCCTAGTTTAGATCATTGATAGTAGAAGATAATGATTGTAAACTTGAAAAAAGAATGCAAAAAAAGTTAAATAAAAAGTTATTATTATGAGATTAAATTATTATTAGAATTTTACCCTCCTTTTTATATAATTATATGGAGTTATGCAAGGAATTTGTAGGAGATGACCAGGTTGAGTGGGGGGTGTGGGGGTGGGGAGAAGTGCATCATCAGTTTGGAGTCCCTTCATGCCCATAAGAGATCCAAGTCCAGCCCTCCTTGAATTCCATTGACTCTTATTTATCACCAATTTGCCTTGACCATTAATAATTCAGATTCTGGTAAACAGCTAGAATGGAATAAATTTCTACTCATTTGAATAATCTTGGTTCCTGGTTTCTTGCACCTGACAGAATTAATTATAAGCATTTTCTTAACTCATAACTTTTTATAAAATAAAGGAGCTAAATTATATCCTGCTTTCAAGCTGCTGCTGAGTTTCTGAAGCATCCCCTTTTTTCCTTAAATTCTGCCTTTAAACCTGTAACTTGTTAGGTTTCCTCATGACTGCTACATTGTGCAGTCTCTGTTGCTGAGCGGTTTGACTGGAACTTATCTGATATCCATTGTGGCATCCTTCAAACCTATTGTAAGAAAAATAGCAACTGCTTTTGAGCAAATTAAACTCTGGGATGACTTTCTTCTTTTTATCCTGGTTTGTAGAAGCCACTTTTGTGCCAGTATCAAAGGTAACCGGGCGAGTGGAAGTAGATGATGTTATTGCAGCAATCCATCCAACTACCTGCTTAGTTTCTGTAATGCTAGCAAATAATGAAACAGGGGTTCTGATGGTGAGTTGTAAATTTAATTGTTATAGTTCATAAATTTAAGGAAGATAATTAGATTTTTAATTAATTGAGATTACTCCAGATGTTAGGAAGTACTGACAGGGATTCTCATAAAACATTTTCTATTATTGTATTCATGCTTTCAATCACTGACTGATGAAGTCAGTCAGAATGAAGGGATTTGCTAAGCACATTGGCTTGTGCTTAATTGTAAGCCGCCCTGAGTCTCCAGAGAAGGGCGGGATATAAATGGGATTAAAAAAAAAAAAAGTGGAAATGACACATGATTGTGACTGTAAGGTTGTTTCAGTTGATTGTATTCCAAAGATGAGGCAATGTCTACAGTGATGTTTAGATGACAAATAAATAAATAAATCCACCAGGAACAGGTTTATTCATGTATGAGAATATAATGAATCCACTGAAATATATTTATATTTCTGTAACTGACGGACAAACTTTGTCTGTCCTACAGTATTTTATACATTTACCACATTTTATAAAATTGTGACTTTTTCTTTTAAAATATTAAAAGACTCCCATATTTACAACAATGACTATATTTTTGCCAGCATGGGTTACTAGATTCTTGTTTATTAAATTGCTAGATATGTATGCAACACGTTTTGGCTTAGTTTTTTATTATAAAATTTGCTAAATAAGCAGAGCAAGATCAATATTAAGTTATTAGGTAGATTCAGTTATGCTAACCTTATTATGAAGGCAAGCAAATGTTAACAATATATTTTATGATGTAGAAAGATGTTAATACCAATATAACAATAGGACTATTAGTCATAACCTATTCTTCACTTATGAGAGACTAGAATTATATCCAATATGATAAACAGATCATATTAGTTGATGTAGTATCTTTTCTATTTCAGTAGTTCCAAAAATGAATTACTAAATACTAATAGGAAGGGAAGGTTAGTGTTTTTGATAAAATTATATCTCCTGACGCCTAACAGGATACTTTTCTCTCAGCCCATCTCAGAACTCAGTCAGCAGATTGAAGTTATCAACCACAAGAGGAAGGCCTCTGGTCTGCCATGGATCTTAGTGCACACAGATGCAGCCCAGATGATTGGAAAGGGGCGAGTGGATGTCTATGACTTGGGAGTAGATTACCTCACCATTGTAGGGCACAAGGTATATTTTTCTCTGTTTGGGCTACTATATCCTTGTTGTGACCTCTTCTGGAGAATTTCATACACAAGAACAGCAGTTCTCGCTTACTAAATTAGAAGCCACTGTGCCTCTAATTTGGTAGGAATAATAAAGTTATGCATAAATTATGCCACATCTTCAGGGAGGCACACTCTGTTAAGTTTGATACCTCTAGGAAATTCCTGATAACTTTCTTTTTCAAAGAGGAAGGTACAAGAGTATCTGTTATGTTTGACTTGATACTAGTCAATCGTAATATCAAGAAATGGAAGTAGTGGGAACATTGAGAGAAATTACTACCATAGTGGCCAAAATTGTGGAAACCTTTTGGGAAAAGTGTATTTTTGAGGTTTGATGGCTAATAACACCACTTTTTTT
>JANHFM010001160.1:277495-294423 GCA_032468115.1 Grayia smithii
GCGAGGGGAACTTTTACCTTTACCTTATGTATGTGTGTAGATAGATAGATAGATAGATAGATAGATAGATAGATAGATAGATAGATAGATAGATAGATAGATAGATATACACACACACGTGTATATGCCAGACATATGCATACATATATGGTCAAGTAAATCTCTAAATTTGAAACAATTAGAGATTTGCCTTGGAGATGTCTATGTTTAACCCAGAAATGTATAATAATAAATTGTTCTACTGTAATAAATACATGTATGCATATGCACTGTGTATAATACATCTAATACAAGTAACAGAAAACGAGAATATTGGTTATATATAGGCCTGCCTCCTTCCATTTAACTTGGCATTAAAGGGTTATTTATAGTTTTATGTAGCTAAACCTGTTGCCTTTAGTTTTGCAAAATATAAGTGGGATATAAATCTAATAACTAACTAACTGAAAAGTAAATCATGCTGGAGGCAACTCAGATGTTGGGGATCTGAATCAGGAGTTGTTGCTTTCTGCCATGAATAGCAAGAGGACAGAATTACCCGCAACAGTAATTCTCTCTTGAGAGGAAGCAGGTGCTGTGATAGAAACTGGGTTTCACCGTTGCTGTTTGTTACAAATCATAAAAAGTAATATCATAAATAGGAGACCTGTTCTATTTGAAAAATCCTACAAAAGGAATAGCATGAAATACAACTGCTTAGTTATTCATAGAAAAATGAAAGAAGCAACCAATTCATGTATCTGATTTTATGTTGACTGTAATTTAAAGCTAATATAGCCATTTTATTCTTCTGTATTTTTATCTTATTTTTTGAGAGTTGGCCTTGCCCATTTCCTTTAACTATGATACTGCAGGAAGTTTATTTGTTGAATCTCTGTCTAATCATTGTGGGATCTGAGAGACAGACAATTTATAGGAACCTATAAAATATTATCTAATCTTCCAGTTTCCTTCATGTTCAACAGTTCTGTTTAAAAATATTTGCATCAAACAATAACTATAGAGATCTATATCCAGATTTTCACAGATTCAAGGATATTTTACATATTGGTACTTTTTGAAATCGGTGTGATTGAATCTCTTCCCCATTATCCACTCCCTCTGCTCTTGGGAGATGTGTTTGGAAAATGCAGTCTCTTTCCTCTGTCCAGCCAAACCGGTTCTTGTTTTGAAACCCAGTACAGTTTAAACCCCAATTATGTTCTTATAATTTGGAAATATGTCTTGATTTGCAAAAAATTAATGAAACAGTTTCCTTTCCCTGGCTCTTGTCTTGATCCCTTGTCTATTTCTGTCCCTGATCCAAAATTAGGTTTATTTATTTATTTATCCATTTATTTATTGAGAAATTTATATACGGATACATATATATGGATACATTTATAAGGAATGTTTGTGATGGACGCTCTGTGTAGGAGGCAAAAACATATGTTTAAGTTTGTAGCTGTATGGGTCTGTGTTGTTTTCACTCTGTATGTTTTCTGTGAACTTAGATTGAATGACAGATAAAAAAATATTGAACTGAAATTAATTATGAAGGACTAAGGTGTTTGTGATAGGAAAATTGGAGTGAAAACGAGTTAAATATGTGGTAAACATTAGAGTAAGAAAATTGTATGTCTTAGTAGAAGATTGTCTAAACAAGGGAATATGGATGGAGAGATATTCAGACATGCAAATGATAGAGGATACGGTAGAGTCTGTCATGAGGAATTAATATTGAAAAGTATTAAAATGTTTGTTTTTAACAGAGTGCTTCTGCCAACTTTCTTTGCTTATTAAACTTGTATAAGCTATTGTATTTGTATTGAGGGTAAATTATTCCATCTCAAGTGACCCAGAAAATGATGAAAATATGGAATTGCACTTAAAAAAAGCAAACAGAGACATAGGAAACTCAAAAAAAACCCCAGTAATTAAAGTTTCTTCAGGTTTTTGTAGCCTCTAATTGATGAATACATAAAGCAGATAAAATTGCAGTTTAATGGTGCAACTTTTAATTTTTGCTACTTTATAAATTAGAGTATAAAATGTGCTTTACATTTGATCAGTCCATTTAAAGTACATTTGACACTTTAGGAGTTAATGTCACAAAAGAAAAGAGAATTAATAAAATCGAATGCTATCTCTTATCAGGCCTGTGTTCCTTTCTTAAGCCCTCAACAGAAATTCCTATCATCTTTTACCAAGTAATCAGAAACATTCATCACCTGATAGATATATAAAATAAAATAAAAAATCAGAGAAACTAAGAAAACCAGTATGAAAGCTCAGATAGATGGGAAAGCAAAGTGCTGTTGTATAGGCTACCAAGGAACAAAACCAGCTGCTGAGAGCAATCAGAATCAAATAGTACTCTGAATCAGGACCTAGTCTTTCATGCATCATAAGCAAGCAAGGAGTATTTTCTCAAATCTCTGGCTCTGCAAGCAAAGCTTCTTGGGAACCAAAAATAAACAGTGGGGCAATTCCAGCATGTGATGGAGCAACTTGCCAAAATACAACAGCTGAAGAAGGTGGAGAAAATAGTGTGAAAGTAAGTTGATAAGGACTTTCTAAACGTACATTATAGAAACGAGAAGAGTTGAACTTTATTTATACCACACATAATTGTAGTGCCTGTATACATATTGCTCTTTGACTAGCTGTGAATGCCAGCAATTGTTGAATTTTACTGCTATATATATATTTAACCCTCATCATTGAAAAGTTGCTTTCTGGCATTGATCAGTTCCTCATTGTGAGAGGTGGCGTATTCTAAAATAGGATTGTGGATTTGAAAGATCCTGCTATATCTAGTGCACTACTGTGTGGAAACAGACATTGCAACAGACTGAACATTTCTCATTGTTTGCAAAGGGAACATTTTACATATCCCTACAGGATTGAATAGCAGCTGTTCAATTAGAGAGGACAAATATTCGGACATTACTAGAATAATGCAAAATGTTTTCTCCCAGCCATTTATTCATTTGCTAAATTACAGTATATCCCATCCATCCTTCATTAATGTACAGATCTAATCATTTATATGCTGTGGACTTAATGTGTGTTTGTTGAACTTAATGGGAAGTATTAAACATTACGCTTTATGCTGCAATCTTAACATTTTTATTTGGAAGTAAACTTCACTGAATACTATTGAGCCATCTAATACATATATATATACACACACAGTTAAAAATGCATTATCACAGTTCTGGGCATATTTACATAAAAGTATACGCTACTGAAATTAAACATAATTTTGAGCAATAGTTTTTACATTTCCAGTTCTTCTCTTATAGATAGCTTAGCAATTTTCTGCATATGTCTAATTTGGGAGAAGCAGTTTTTATACAATGAGGGTTGTGTCTACTACATGTGATACTTTGTATCATTTTGGCGAGTAGAAAAAAAACCTTTAACCTTGAGATGATTTTATAACTTTGTCTCAAGCCTCACTAGGCTTAAGTCTAGGAAACACATTTGGAATAACATGCCACAGTCTTATGATCTATATGAAGAATGGTAATTAAGATGGGCGATGTTTAATAACCACAAAGAAACAGATCATTCAGATCCAACAAAACCACTTTCAGAAGTGCAGTTGCCCCGAAATATATGGAGCCACCTGAATAGAACCAGGATAGGCCATGCCAGAACTAAGGCAAGACTTTTTAAGTGGAAAATGGCTGAGAGCCCACCATATAACTGTGGTACACCAGAACAAACTGTAACACATAGTGTTCAGGAAATTTCAAGGCACCTGGGATGATCTCATTCCAGCCACATCAGAAGCAGTTAGATCTTGGAAATAGCAAGTGGAACCTCTAGCCCTATTTTATTAGTAAATAAGTTCACTAAAGTAGAATGTCTTTAAAAGTTTTGAATCTCTTTGGAGTCTTTCTGCACCCTAGGCTGAGTTGCTGTTTGTCAGATATATGTAGTCCTCAACTACAACCATGGTTGGGTTTGGAATCTCGATCATTGAGTGATTGTTAAGCAAGATGTCTATATGATTGCTTTGCTCAATGATCACAATCTCAGCACTCTCAATTGCAGTCGTTAAGCAATTTGCGGTGTTAAAGCTGGCAGAACGAAAGAGATGCCTGCCAAGCTCTGTGTGTAGAAGGTAACTCCTCAAGTGAGCTGCAGAAATTGAGTTCGAATCTTCGGGATCCAAGCTTCATTTCTGCACCCTGTTGAAGGAATTTGCCCCCCTCAGCAGGCAACTCTCAGCCAGCACCAAGAGACAAGAAGAAGTCCTCTTAGCAGACAGCAGCAACTTGCAACCTTCCCTTGCCAGCTTCCCCATTGACTTTCTGGGGAAAGCTAGTAGAGAAGATCCCAAATGGCTATCTCATGATTGCAGGATGCTTAACAAATGGTCATAAGTGTGAACAGATTGCCAAACAACTAGATCACGATCATGCAACTGTGGGTGCAATGTTTTTTGATGGTCAGAAGCTGTCTTCATTCCAGACTGTTGCTGAACAAATGATCATAAATTGAGAATTACCTAAGTCATTAATATTTTCTTCTGTCTATTGGTGTTCATGGCTCAAGTTCCTCCCATTTTTTCCTCATCCCACTCAATATCTCTCTCAGATGCTAGGTTAAAATGGCTGCATATCCAGACTACTGCAAAAAAGAAAGGAAAACAAACAAGAAGTTCCAAGATTTGCATAAATAAAACAAAACATAAGATGAAAATAATGAATGGAGGGGGGGAAAAACCCAAGGAGGCCTGAGCCTTATCACTTGAGAGAGCAAAAGGAAAGCTAAGGAGATGGAGATGAGGGATGAAAGCACAGTATTAGGTATTCAGTTCTTGTTCCCCAATCTACCATTTGGCTCAAACTGGATTGTAATTGAAACCCAGGTTTTCTACCCATCCTGGCCTTCAATATGAGAACTACAATTCCAACTTTTCTGAAAAGAATATATTGGGGAAGTCATGCCTTTCCTCAGTCATGAGGTAATGTTCAGCAAAGCATTGAAATGGCTACTGTGGTTAACCTGACATATTAACTCTGCAATCCTAATCAAGGGCTTAGGTTTCATTGAACAAAGCATAGAAAATAGAAAATAGCCTGAGATTTGGAATAGGAAACTAGAGCCTCTGTCACCACTCGGGTTCCTAATAAAATATTAACGGGAAAAAAAACCCACCAGATTGCTTCATGGCAATAACTGTGGCCCCAGAAATGGACCAAGATATAAGAACACTAGGCTTTTGTATAAATCTTATACAAGATTTATTCTTGTGATGTTGTTTTTTTTTGGCTATAATAGTGGTGTATAATTTTATAATGTATTAGATGAAATATTGAAACAGGAGATACCAGTTCTGCCTACCTGGGTTGCAGCTCCTTCCCTCCAGCCCTAGAACATATCCACTATTAGAAGCAGCTGAAAATTGATGTCTTTAGATGTATTGCCCATTTATTTATTCACTTTGTATAGCTGCCCCCCTTAGACAAGTGACTCTGGGCAGCCAACAATCAATTAAACCAATTAAAAAACACAATATAAAAAAAAATTAAATGCAGGTAGTTCTCGATATACTTCATTTAGTGATCATTAGAAGTTACAACGGCGCTGAAAAAAGTGGTTTATGACTGTTTTTCACATTTACAACCATTGGAGCATCCCCATGGGGTTCAGACCTTTGGCAACTGACTTATATTTATGACAGTTGCAGTGTCTCAGAGTCATGTGATCACTTTTTGCAACCTTCTGATTAGCAGTCAATGGGGAAGCCAGATTCACTTAACAACCATGTTACTAATTTAACAACTACAGGGATTCACTTAATAAATATGCCAAGAAAAGTCATAAAATGGGGCAAAACTCACTTAACAATGTCTTGCTTAGCAACAAATTTTGGGATCATAAATCCAGGACAACCTGTATATAAAGTAACTAACAGATATTATAGTCTGTCAATATTAACCAGAAAATGACATCCTTCACACACTTGGACCTCAGACTGTGCACATAATCAGTAATTCAAGGCCTTCTGAAAGGCCAACAGGGTATCTCGGAAGAGAAGATGTGCCAGAGAACAGGGGCTATGACAGAGAAGGCATATCTTCTAATCCCTACCAGTTGACATTCCTTGGACAATGGAATCTGGAGCATGTCCACCTTTCTGAAGCAGATTGGAAGTAGAAACAACTGTGAGAAGAGGATCCGTCAGGGAACTTGATCCCAAGACATGCAGGGCTTCAAAGATGGCAACCAGCACCTTGAATTGCATCTGAAAACACTGGCAGCCAAAGCAGCTCACATAGCATCAGTGTTACATATGCTGAACAACGGACACAATTTACAATCCATGCTGTAGCAGCCAAAGCTTCTGAATGCGTTTCAAGAATGTGTTTCAGTAGTCAAGACAGAAGATCAAAAGAGCATAATGAAAGTGAGCAAAGTCACGGTCCAGGAATGGATGCAATTGTCACATAACTCAAATGTGTGCAAAGACCCTCTTGTCCACAGCTACCACTGTTCTTCCAAACAGAAGCCATTAACCAAAACAATTCTCCAGATTGCACACCAGTGTTGTGGCCATTATGCAGCCTGTGCAGCTGGCACTCGAGTCAGACAATGAGGTCTCCTCAAGAGTAAGGCTTGGAGCTAATTGGCCACTCCCTTAGCCTATTTAAGGAGGAACGCTGACTGAAGCTATTTGCAGGGAACAACTGTTCACTCTCCTTCGTGCCTTGATCTTAGTTCGTTGCAAGTTGCTTCTGGGCTTTCTGCCAACCATAGTAAGATTGTGATTACTTTATCTTGGGATTCTTGCAGGCTGTTAAGAAAGTTTATTAACAGCCTTTGTTTAAAAAAGACTGAGTTATGTTGGTAAATTAAGTTTTGTACAGACTTTGTGTGTGCTGCATTCTTTGGGGTCCATAGCTGGGACAGAACAACCAGGTGATCTGTAGCAGTGCCACCCATTCAGGACCAAAGGTAGAAAAAAACACACACCAGAAGACCCAAGTACCCAAAGCCATTCAGTCTTCTTGGGTTAAACCAAAGCCCATTGTACTCCAACCACGTCCTCACTAATTGGATACTGATAAAAGACATCCACAGAGTCACTCAGGCAATCCAAGGTAGAGATACAAAGTTGGGTATCAACATACTGATGATACTCAACCCTAAATATTTGGATCACCACACTTAGTAGTCTCCTGTAGGTATTAAATTAGAGGGAAGAGAAGTCTGAGCCCTGCAACACCCTACAAAGTAGGGTCATAGGCTGAACCTTTCCTCCCCTATCAATATTGACTGGAACCAACCTTTAAGGAAGGAGAGAAGCCAGAACAACTCAATGCCATCTACCTCTAACTCTCAAAGCCAATCTAGAAGGACACCATGGCCAATGGTTTTTAAGGCCTCTGAGAGAACAAAAAGAGTGAAGATGGATAAACACCCACATCCTGATCCTGCCAAAGGTCAACCAAGAGCATGATTAATGCCATCTCTGACCCATATTCCAGCCTGAATCCTGATTGAGAGAGTCCAGATAACCCATTTCATCCAGAGCCTTTTGAAGCTGCCATGCAACTAATTTCTTAGGGAAGGTTGGAGACTGGACAAAAACTATCCAGATTAGTTAGTTTTTCAATAAACCATAGTTAACATCATTGAGAATTAAGGATTCATGCATAATGCTAAATGACTGTTACCTAAAAACCAAACTATCTTGCCACTATACCAGAAAAATAGAAGAACTAGAGCAGCAGTTCTCAACCTGTGGGTCTTACCTGATTTCCAGCTCTGCATTTAAATATTTTCAGGGAGGGCTTATTTTGGGGGGGAGGCTTATTTTAGCACATGCGTTCAAAAGCCCGACTGGGCTTATTATCAGGGGATGTCTTATTTTCGGGGAAACAGGGTATATGAGCGAAGGTTTATGAGCATTATGTTAAAACAATAATTAACTCTCTGTGACCAAATAAAGATTGACCCACCTGACATGACTGAATTGGAAATTCTTTAGGAAGCACTAACGCTAACCTTAAAATTCTAGATTCTGAACAATAAAATGAGACTGCTTCCATCACAAGAATAAGTAAGTGTTCTTACTGTCTACATTTTCCAAATGCAAGAAGTCAAAAATGTGTGCATTTTAAATTCACTGTCAGGCACTGTAGCCACTGCACTTTATGGTTATATAATCCAGGACAAATTTTACAATCTTCTAATGTAGATCAGATGCATGTCAAGAAGACAGAGAGACATGATATCTCCAAATTAAGAAAAGGAGGATACATTTTCTGAACCTTCTTTCCTTTGTCACTTGGTTCTATCTATTAAACTGTGTGATGAAAAGAGCTGTCAGGTAGAAAGTAGGAGGTAGAGTGGGATAGGCTGTCCTGATGATAGAAGGCAGTCTTCTACTGGCAGCTTAATTTGGTCTGTCTCTCAGCAGTATATCATTGGATTTGGTCAGCAATAAGTTACTTGACACTGGCACTATACTACCATGGCTGAGCAATGGAAGGCTCCTTGCTTTTAGGTAATGTGGCAGCAGCAGATATCTCGGTATGGTTGCCTCAGTGCATAGGGACCTAATACCTCTGCCAGGGCAGCATCCTTGTTGACATTGTAAATAAAGATTTCCAGAGGGCCTGTAGCTTACCCTTGAAGTTTTCTACTGGAAGTTTTCCCCTGCTTGCTCTCCTTTTGTTTTTGTAATATACATTCTCAGAGTAGGCAAGCAGTTACAACAAGGAGAAGCAGCAAAGCACCAACCACTTGTTGGGTCCACTTAGGGTTGAGCCTGAGTCTACAAGGAAAGAGTGTTGATTTCAGTGTCAGAATCAAGGATGTGAGCATAGTTGGGAACCAGTTCAAGTAACAACGTTTTGCCAAAGCCAAATTTGTATACTAATGTATACAATAGGCAATATCCAATCCATTTTCACCAGCACTCAACCCTAATTTTTCATCGCACTGTGATAATACATAAATAATATCCCTTCTATATTATCCAGCTATTGCTTCCACTGTCAACCCTGAAGTTGACCTGATCAGAGTCATCTTGGAGCTTCAATGTTGCCACACTGGAGCTGAGGGATAGGGAGGGGGGATTAGAGATAGCTGGGGTTTTGTAGCCAAACTAAAATACTTTCTCTTGGGAACCAAGGACATTCTCACACCTGGTCCATGGAAGGAGGAGTGAGGTCACCAGATAATCAGATAGCATCTTGATTGGACCATGTGACTGATTGGGGTTCAGGGAAAACTTTCTCTTTTAATTAGATGAAAACCACGGGAAACTTCAGAGTCGCTTTTCACCAGATTTGTGCCAATATATCTCCAATAAAGCTATTCTTTGAAGAATTCATTTGCCTCTGAGTTTTGCTTACTATTACTTGGTCTATTACTTGGAACCCTGACATCTACATTGGTTTGGTTAGCTGAGATATGCTGATACCTTCAAGAGGGCCATGTATCCTATCTGAGACAGAATTTATCAATATTTTATGAAGCACAGTTTATCTGACATAGCACAGCTTGCCCTTACACATAATAACATAGGACCCACTCACAGCCTACAACACTGGTACAACATGATTATTTCAGCCAAAGTTTATATAGTTAAAAACCACTTAAGGTAATGCTTAAGGATCTTACTGAAATACATTTTGAATATGATGTTTCTCAAAGCACTCTTAGGTGATCTAACATTTCAAATAATCTTGGTTAATCTTCCCATTCTTTTATTGGTTAAAATTCTAATTTCTGTATATCTAGAAATGCCAGTTTGGGGATGGCTGATCTAGATTATTTCATCTCAGAGGACTACATAGACTTCCAATGCTATAGCAATGACCTAGTATGTTGCCCCCAAATTACAACTGAAAATTGTTGGTAAATGATTACGTAGTTAAGTTTCTGGAGTCAGATTTGCAAGTGCCTTTTTCCCCCTAGACCAGGGGTCTGCAACCTTAATTACTCAAGGAGCCTTTTGGACCCGTTTCCCACAGAAAAGAAAACACCGGGAGCCACAAAACCTGGGTGGGTGTGGCCAACTCGATGTCACTCACTTCCACCAGTCACATGACACCCCCCCAGCCACGCCTACCCAGCCAGTCATTAGGGCTGAGAACCAGTTGTTAAAAACACCAGGAACTACAAAACCCTTTTGACATATCTTTCTCTCCCCTCCCTCTCCCTCTCTCTCTCTGTATCTCTCTATCTCTGCCCTGGCTATTTCTCCATCCCCTGCTGTCACCCTACCTTCTCAGTGACTGGGAGGGGAGGGCGAGGGACGGGGCCAGCCAGTGGTGGGATCACCCGACAGGGAGCCACAGCAGAGAGCCTAAAGAGCCGCATGCGGCTCCAGAGCCACAGGTTGCTGACCCCTGCTCTAGACAAATGCACCTGTCTTTTTCCTATAATTTCTGCTGTTGAATCTTCTAGTATTTTTTATCTGACTTCTGATCTAACAGGAAAAGTAATAAAATGTTTACATGACATTTATTCACAGAAGTGGTATGCCAGGTGATTCTCCAGCTGAGTTAGTAGTTGATTCTCCAGCTGATTTCAGCATTGCATGTTAAAAGAACATTATAGTCTTTTATTCCTACAGGCAAATATGATCAAAATACCTTGCTGAGGCATTGTCAATTTCATTCTCATCATAACTTGAAGAGATTTGTGTATGTATAAAAACCCACCATGATTCAAACATGAAAAAACATTAGCTGTTTACTGTGACAAGGTTTCTTAAAATGGATGAGAAAGAAGATAGCCTTCATCTTTCTATAGATCACAAAACCCAGGAAAACCATAATACCAATGTTATAGTATCAATCTGCAGTATGGGCTAATTAATAGAAACCACTAGGTTTAATGTGATGCAGAGATCAGACAAATGTTTCTATTACAGTCTGGAATAGGTTTCATATTTTCTTTATTAGTCACTTATTTCCAGTTGTTCTTTCCTTTTTGTGAACAGAAGAAATATATGGCACAGACAGAGAACATGTCTAGAGGATCATAAACTGCATTTAGATAAGGCTTTTCCTGCCTGAGAGGGCATTGATTTTTCATTGATATTTTCAGATGTTCTCATGTTGTTATTTGCTTCACCTTACAGTTGACAAAATACACAGGTTTTATTCATTAACACCAAATTTCAGTTTTTCAGCTCTTCTTATATCAGATGATTTAATCCTGCTTCTTCTTCAAGCATGGACATTGTTTCCTCAAAGAATTAATTCTTCAACTGAAAGATAGCTTCAAAAACTGGGTAACGCAGTAGTATATTCCCATCTTAGAAATAAGAATTTCAGTGAGGGATTTTTAATAATGTCTTGCAGAGATTTGCAACAGTGAGGGGTCTTTGGTGCTCTCTGAGTTTTGTTGTTTTCATTTCAAACTAGATTATATCATTACAGTAGTGCCCTAATGGGAGACATTATCTATTTAAGGTGATAAATAGATCTAATGTGAATATTCCCTAGCTACAATATTTCAGTTTTAATTAGAACAGTGACATTGAGTAAGGGATGTGCTATTTTTTTCTTTGAAATTGCTATTTTGGGTTTTAATATAATCTCAAATTCAATACAGGCCTGAAAAGGGCAACCTAAATTCTTTTTCAACTCACATTTGCAATAGCTGCAGATTGAAATGTGAGTTAGTGCTGGAAAATGGCAATAGAATGGAAACAGGAAAAAAGATCAAACACTTCCCCCCCTCCACACTTCCTAATGTTGCTTTTCAGCTTAGTTTATTTTTAAGACAACAAATACCTAATTTTTAAAATAAATAAAATATATACTAATATATTAAAAACTATTTAATATACTAAAACCAAAATGCCAGTACATATTACATTCTTTTCAAAAGAATCTATTCACTCATCCTGTGAAAGGATATTCTAAGTTCCCTTTATTTAAACATTTGAAATGGGTGGAGATAGCATTTCTCCATTGCAGCCCCTTCAATCTAGAATAGCTTCCCAAAAGAAGGTAGATTGGCACCTAACCCATGGACCTTCAGAAGGCCATTTAAACAATGCTGTTTTGCAGAGCTTTTGATGCCCTCTTAAGTGCCAGTGGGATGAGGTCCCGGTGAATATTTAATTGATTTACTGTTGAATAATGTTGATTGTTTACTTTGTTTATGGTTTTATTGTGAACTGCTGGGAGTTATTTGAAGCACAACTGTACAAGTAATCCTCGACTTACAGCAGTTTGTTTAGTGACAGTTCAAAGTTACAATGGCACTGGAAAAAGTAAATTATGACCATTTTTCACACTTACAAGAATTACAGCATCCCAGGGGTGAAATCCAGCAGGTTCTGACAGGTTCTGGAGAAATTTTGAGCAGTTTAGAGAACTGGCAAATACCACCTCTAGTTGGGCCCAGAGTGAGGTGGGAATGGATATTTTGCAATATCTTTCTCCCAGGAGTGGGAGGGAATGGAGATTTTGCAATATCCTTCCCCTGCCATGCACACCAAGCCATATCACGCCCACCAAGCCACGCCCACAGAACCGGTAGTAAAAAAAATTGGATTTCACCCCTGCAGCATCCCCATGGTCACATGATTTACAGTCGGATGCTTGATAAGTGGTTCATATTTATGATGGTTGCAGTGTCCAAGGTTCATGTGATTCTCTCTTGTGACCTTCTGACAAGCAAAGACAATGAGGAAGCCACATTCACTTAACAACTGTGTACCTAATTTAACAACTGCAGTGATTCACTTAACAAACATGGCAAGAAAAGTTGTAAAGTGGGGCAAAACACTCCATTTTAACAAATTTCTCATTTAAAAACCTAAATTCTGGGCTCAATTATGATTGTAAGTTGAGGACTACTTCTACAGAGATACCAAGAATAAATAAATTAATATAAAATAAAAATCAGTTCAAAGAGTGATTTTGCACATAGGTGCAAGGTGAAATTAGAAGCAACCAGCCAATATTTGGGCATTTGTTCAACCTAGTTCAACTCCTAAAGTTGGAAATCAGAGCATTGTCAGCCAAATAGGTGTTCTTTGTCTGTTGGTTACCTTAGCTGACTGTTTTCTTTGTTTATAAAATCTGTATATTTTAAGAAATAAGTGAAAAAGAAAATGGACAGCTAAGGCAGTCAGACAACACTCTTCTTCACAGTGCCAATGCTCTAACCCTTCATGTAACTCTGCCATCTGATGCCCAGACTTCAAATATTAATGGAATGCTAATTGTGACTTCCTGACCCCCATCCTTTCTGCTGTGACTGGTACACAGTACATGTTATGTCTATCTCCAGGAAGAATGATGAATTATCTAGCTTTGCTTCCTTCTTTCATATTCACTGGTTTGTTTAGAATTTCTGATCTTCCTAAAACTGGAGCTAGGCAGAGAAAACAATATTTGCCTCATCTTTTTCTTCTCTCCCAAATGGACTTCATAAACAAATGGCAACACAAGACAGGTATGTAAATCTTTGGCCATGCCCCCTGTTCTACCTAGCTATGATATGCCCTGACAATGTTTCTTTGCTTTTCAGGCAATATGTTGTTTTTATTTTGTTCCCATCCAATGCGAAAGACAATCTTAAATCATGCATTAGGGGAAATTAGATGATTGGCAGAGACTTGGAAAGAATCAGAAGGATAGGGACCAGTAATGAGGACAGTCAATTTTCAACTGGTGTTGCTTTCTGCCCACTCAAGGGCAGATAGATAACACTTTAACTCAGCAGTGAGACAAGACCACAAGGTTTGAGAAATTCCCATAATCAGTGTCATCTTTTCTGCCTGCTGGAGCACAAACACTATCAGCGTTTATAGGGGGAGATATAGCTCTGCTCAGAGATGTACCAGAGACCAAGAAATGCATGTCTGTCTTAGAATATATAAACCTCATGGGATGAGTTCTGCTATCTCATTTTGTTTTGTTCCTGTGTTGGGGTTCCCCAATATCAGATAATGCATTTCCATTAATTGGATGGGAGACTATTGAGACTTTTTTTTTAAGGGTGAAAAGTAACATTATATTAGTAGGGGTAAAAGTTACCCCAAAGTTACCTTGTGGTAAGATAGGTGGTCAATAAGTTTAATAAATAAATAAATGGTAAGTTACCTCATTATGTGATAAATGTAAGGTAAAAGTTCACTTCAAGTCAAGATGAATTTTTTGGTTACACAACCATCTATGTTTCATCATTGTCTTCTGGGGTGTTTTTCGATTTATCATCCAATTACTAACTAGGGCCAACAAGGTGAGAACAGTAGGGTGGAGTTATTAGTTTTTTTGGGGGGTATCTTTGTAAGCCACCCAGAGTTACTGAAAATAAGTTGAGTGGCCATATAAAAGTTTTTAATAAATAAAAAAGCTTAGCTTCCAAGACTAAAGGCAACATTATATTGAAGTACTGGTAATAAATAAATACATTTCAAACCAATTGATTAATAAGGTTTTTGAAAGACAAATAATTGATCAACTAAGCATTTAGAACTTTTTAATAGACTGAATATAAAATAGATTTAAATACAATACCAAGTCTTATAAGATAAATAGCATACCCATTCCCTGCCTTAAAACCTTCATTCACTGAGGAGATACTTATACTGGGCATATCTGACTAGCAACCACAAAAAGTTTGTGAAAACAAAGCCCTACGCATTTATTCTTTGTGCCTAGATGTAGAAACCTCAGGTACTGAATTGAAAGCACAGTGAAGGTATTTGTAAACAGTATGTAAACCAATAAGCCATATGCTTAGTGTAAGCAGCAGTGCATCTGAACGTGTCTTTGAGACTGACTTTTGGTTTCTCATAGAAGATATAACTACATTTTTCTGTGCTCAGGAAAGCAAACTATGTGTTTGTCTCTTTGTCGCTTTAGGACAATGAACAGTATTGTTCTGACAGTGGAGAAGCTGAAGTTTTCAAAGTCAAAGCACTGAAGCAAAAAAACACCAATATTGATCAAATACTAAGAATTAGAAATTATCTGCAGATATTGAATGGAAACACAATTATGGAGAATAGCCAGGTAATAGCTATACTGGTGGGCTTTGGATCTCCTAAGCTTATTTTGGAATACTTTATTTCAATTTTTTTATTATTTATGGAATTTATGTGTGTGTAGTTATATGTACTAATACTGCCTTGATCTCTCAAGCAAGATTAGAAATACAGTAGTTCTTAAATTAAATGAATTATTTGTGGTACAGAGGCAAGTAAGGTATACTCTGGTTTCTCTTCAGATCGTATAAATCTTTCGCCAGGATAAAACTCTTGTGAAGATTGTCCCCAGTATAATGGTATCCACAACTCATTTGGAATACCACATTCTTCCTTGCTTTATATTGTTAACATAAAACCTTTTGATAGATCATGTGCAGTGGTGGGCGAACCGGTAGCGGCAGGGACAGGAGGCTCCGCCCATCCACCTAGACACTTCTGTGCATGCACAGAAGCGTTACACGCATGCACGAGCGCACACGTGCCCACAAATGAACCGATAGCAACGGGATTTGAAACACACTACTGATCATGTCTAAAAAGCCAACTTCTTTTTAACTGTAAATTTCATGACCTAAAAACACAAAAAAGGGGTCTTATTAGCCATGTGCTAGTTACTGGATTGGTAAATTTAATCCTGAATTCTGAGTATTTTATTCAGAAATTTAATATAGGCTGGTAAGGTTTTTACCCAGCACCGTTTAAAGAAGTTTAACCGGTTCCTGAGCAGAATGCTTGATTCCTCCAATTCCTTCCTTCCTTTTACTGCATCCTCTGTCAAAAAAGCTTTCTTTCAATTTTTTATTTTATCTATTTCTCAAAGGTCCAATAAATAATACTTGAATAGTATGAAGGTTTTATTTTTATTAATAGGTTTTCTGCTTGATAATTTTATTAAAGTCCATTAAAGATAAATTGAGTCCATTGAAGATAAATAAATCTCTAAAGTAAGCAAAGATTCACAGTAGAATTCTCAAAGCCTGTCCATTGAGTGCTTATCTTTCAATCTGTCTCATATCTTTCATATTCCTTTGGCTTTCCTATAATCTTTCTTGGTGATTTCTTCCAGCTAAACTTCCAGATTGTGTGTGTGTGTGTGTGTGTGTATGTTGCAAAGTCATGCTATTTGGCTAATCATAAATTTTCAGAAAAAAATCAAGTTAACCTACATATTTCAGTTTTCTGTTCTGTTCCTTTCATTAATCTTAATTTCTTGAGAAAATGTTATAACTTTTTACTCATATAACTATTTAAACTATTTGAGGAGACATTGTGAGGTTTTCTTAAACTTTGAAATAGTTATCCCTATGTAGGGTGGAAAAACAAAGACACAAAATACTGTATCAAAGCTAGACAATCTGGGAGCACTGGATATTGATGCGTTGGTGCCTACCCATGATGAGCAAGGTTTCTGTATCCCAGAATGGAAACGGCAAGTGATGGTCAGAAAATTACAGGCTCAACTAGCATCTGAAGAAGAGATGGACAAGAAGGTATTTCACTCAGCTAATAGAATAAAAAGTACCTCTTCATTTCTTTTCTAACTCATATTTATTTATTTATAATTCCAGTTGAATATTTTGTTTTGAACTCACTATGTTGAAAACTACTACTTTCTCCCAAATTCAAGCAAGGTACAAGGTACTACAGAAATCATTAAATTTGTAGTGGGTAAGTGGTGGCTGGGTTTACATCTGCTTTTTTTGGTGGAACATATTGTTCCTCTATTTAAGGATGCCTTAAAAACCTATATAATTTATATTTACGAATAGAATTATGATGTAGGTAGACAAACATTTACTTAGATTCATTTTAAAAAAATATATATTTTTATTTTTTAATATAATAATTCCATCTTCAATTAAATAGTGTGTCATCCGGGTACAAATATCTTTGTAAAATGATAATCAAGATTTACAACAATATTCATTACATTAACATTAATTCTATAATATTAAAA
>JANHFM010001164.1:74043-86446 GCA_032468115.1 Grayia smithii
CCTATATCCCCCTCCCCCCGTTACTATGGCAGCCGATGCTAGGAAAGCGAAAGTAAAGTACATAGGGAGGCTGACAATACTGCAACCATCATAGATAGATGCCAGTTGCCAAGCATCCACATTTTGAACATGTGACTGTGGGGATGCTGCAATGGTCATAAGTGTGAGGACAAGTTACAAGTCATGTTTTTATTGCCATTTTAACTTTGAATAGGGTGCCATGGTGGCTCAGCACTTAAAACACTTGACTTGTTGGTTGGAAAGGTTCGAGACCCGAGCTCCACACGATGGGGTGAGCTCCCGTCCTCACCTAGTTACTGCCAACCTAGCAGTTAAAAAGCATGCAAATGCAAGTAGATAAATAGGTACCACTTCGGTGGGAAGGTAACGGCACTCCGACGTCATGATGGCCACATGACCGCAGAAATGCCTTTGGACGACACTGACTCAATGGCCTTGAAACAGAGATGAGCACATCCCCCTGAAGTCGACAGTGAATAGTGGAGTAAAATCTGCAAGGACTCCTTTTAACTTGGAACAGTTGATAAATGGACTACTACTGTGGGGGAGATTTTCACGGTGGAATGGATTTTTAAAACTGAGACATTTAAAAATGGACCCATCAATCAGGCATCCAAGAGGACTGTAGGTCCCCTGCAAGAAGGTCTTTTAATAATACTAAGAATAATAATATGATGTTCCATAGATTGCTAAATTACTTTCCTTCCTATGAGAGACTATAAGTATACTGTAAAACAGCTGAGGGCACTTTTGTAACATCCCAAAATTGAAATCCTACTCAAGACCACCGGGAAAGTTGCAGAACAAGAGATGTGGTTGCAAGTTCAGTAATTACACTATAATAAGAAGGAAATGTCTGTGTTTTCCCTTGCTTGTGTCAATTACCAGGCAAAATGATTTATAATAAAATGACTTGAAACCAGCATTACAGATTTTCCTTCTTGAGGCAGGGATGGCACAGAGAATCATGCCACTGACTTTATCTTTCTTGATTCAATTATAAATTAGTACTGAATGGCAAACATAATTCATGAAGAGTTTCAGAAGAAGGAAATCCACAGTTCCTGGCTCTCACTGATGTCCTATCTCCTTCTGCAGCATAGGAGGCATAAATTCAAACAACTGCCAGACAACAGCAACGCATTAGGCTTTCCTCTGGCCTTCTGCTGCCATCTAGTGGTCATCTGGGCTATTGCAGCCCATGAGATGGTCCAAATCGGATCCTGATGTTTGAGGGAAAAATATCTCACACTTTGAGGGCTATAAATACAATAATAAATAATAATCTTACATTGCCTGTCTCTACTCCTGCTTTATTCTGCCCGCTTGACTTGTGCCTCTTTCAACAAAGCTATAATATAGCAGAATTATATCTATAGTGCTTTCTCCTTTCCAAATGAAACCAGATACTGAAAAAGGGGTTGAAGCTTCTCACCAAAATGAGGAGTGGAAAGCAAGTATGTTGAGTGTCTAATGCTGGTAGGCATATCAGATTAGACCATGAAATTTTCTTTTATCTTTAAGATCTTTTATGGTTGTTAAAAGACCCACCAAAAGCTGCTAGCACTATCCTCCATGAATGAGAATTACCTCATCTCCCAAATATGCAAAGCTAGGATTATATTGGAATGGAAAATATTTATGGCTGCTCCAATAGCAGAGTGAAAGAAGGGTCCCACAGCCTCTTATTTAGACAGAAGTACTACAACTGTAGTGAATGTTGTCATTGCAAGCAGTTATTTTCAAAATATGTTCCATGGAAGAACTTGTAAAAGGATGACCAGTTGTCAGTTGCTCTTGGGAGATCAAAGGAAGAGAATGCCCAGCTGGGGTTTTTTTGGCCTTCAATTGTCATGACCTTTTCAGAAAAATCTTGAAGTGGAGAACAAAACCATCATAAAGTCCGTTGGGTCTAACCCTGAAGACTGAGGACCTCGTACAGATACCATAGCAGACCCTGTTCCAGTTCTGTAGCTCTGGACTTCTACTCTGACATAGCTCCAAGCCTTCAGTGGTACTACACTGAGAGTCAAAGAAGAAAGAAGAGGTCTTTATGAATAAATTGAAGATCAAGAGGTACTTCCAAGTAACCTTGTATCCTGATTCAAGATAATTTTTACCAACTAGGTATAGATGGAGATCAAGAAACCTGCTGTCACCCACCAGGTATTAAAACAACAACTACACACATCGTCTGCATTTTGACCCTGACTTCCTGACAACTTGCTGCTCAGTAAAGCTAAGTATACTTTTAAGAAAACCCATAAGATGACTTTGTGAGGAAACCTGAAATAAAGTGTTATTGTTTTAATATACAGAAGAAAGGTTCATAAGAAATCCAAAGCAATTCTTCCAAATCTTTTTCAATGCATGCACGGTTTTTCTGTTCGATCCTTTAGTTTTGACACCCCTGCTTTGTTTAAAGCCTGGGCTATTGCTTGACCACATCTTTTTCCTACTAATTCTTGTGTTATGTGAGGTTAGATGATTCATTTGTGGAACATCTGTCTGTGCTTCTGTTTGAAAATGTAGTCCTGGGAATCTGAGAGGGCAACAGTTCATAAGCTGAGTTGGAACAGAATGAACTGTCCTTAGATGAGATATTTCTGATAAAACAACTGAGAAACAAAAGGCTGAGGGGAAAGAGCTTTGTTAAAATTTGAAGGGAATGAAATCCCTGTTCTCAGTAGATTGGCCTTTACATAGTCCTTTTTTGCTGAAGAATTTGAGGGGAATAATATCCCTGTTTTCTTTGTGGCTTACCTAGAACTGGATAACCTGGAATTCACATCCTTGTCACTTACTAGCCTGGGCTACTGTAATTCACTCTAGATAGGCTGCTCTGAAAAACCATCTCAACAATTCATCTGGTGCAGAGTGTGGTTTCCGATAATAATAATAATAGTAGTAGTAGTAGTAGTAGTATTGTCACATGCTGGTTTTATTACAAGAATTTTACTGGATACTGATTTCTTTGCAAATGCAATTCAAGATCCCAGATACCATCTAAAAAGTTTTATATAGTTCAGAGTCTATCTAAGTAAATTCTGCCTTCTGATCTCATGAATACTGTTAGAAGAAATATCCATCTGGTTCAGTTTCAAGCTGGGAGAAAGACACTGGAAATATGGAGGCTGCTTAGAAAGATGGTTTCATGATGAAGCAGAACCACCAAGGACATGATTCTGGTGCAGCTGATCCCATGGAGTTCAGAGTGAGGGGTTTTATACCTTCTCTTTGAGCTTTGAACTTGAACTTCCTATTCCTGTGCAAGAACATGTATTCTATTGGCCATTGTCAGACTCCCATGGTGCCATGTACAAATCCTAGGTGTTTGTCTGAGCTAAACTTGGTTGAAGTTCGGCTGATGCAATGAAAGGGCTTTTTGGACAATTCCTATTGTGGCTGAGGGCTAATCCTACATTTGTTCAGACCTTGCTGCAGGGAATTTGCTTATGAATAGAGCTACCTAGTGCTCAATAAGCTCTTTATCTCTTAAGTACTGATATCTGCTGAGGGTTATTAAGGAAGGTGGGAGCTACCTTCTCCCTCTAAAAAACATGTTTCTCCATTTCTCATCCAGGGAAATATAATATTGTGCCTTTTTTTTTAATTTCTCAAAATGTTTCATTCTTCTGGGGGAGGTTGCTAACTTTCTACAATACAGTGCCTACTATCTCTAGTATCAGAGGTTCCCATTGATTGCTGTCCTCCCGTGGGAGCCCTTTTAGGAGAGCTTTTCAACTGAAAGTTCTCACCTGTTTCTGTAGTTGTATTTTTGTTTTGCTTTTGTAATTTTTAAGTGATTGTGTTACATGGCAGTTCTCTCATTTTTATTTCTTTTGTTGTTGTAGTTGTTGTATCAGGGACACTAACACACCAAACATCTTTTGACTGCTTTGGGGGAAAAAAATCTGAATAAATAAATAAGGTTTTTTTCTTTACAAAGTGCCAGTGCTACTTTGCTAAGTACAAATACTGATAGTCATGGACAACTTTTCATATTATCTATGTGGAATTTTGCTCCTTTACTAAGTTTCAGGGGTAGCAAACAGCTGAGCTAGGATCCAGTTAAACAGTTAGAGCAGTGGTTCTCAACCTTCCTAATGCCGCAACCCTTTAATACAGTTCCTCATTTTGTGGGGACCCCCAACCATAAAATTATTTTTGTTGCTACTTCATAACTGTAATTTTGCTACAATTATGATTCGTAACGTAAATATCTGATATCAATATTCTCTGCTGTAGTAGAAGATAAGAGAAGCCCATTCTTGGGATTTTTGCGCTGCGCCCAGGCTTCTTGACTGCCCTTTCCAGAGGCAAATCCATCCGGGGACTTGTTTTCTGTCTGCCCCAGAGCTCACAAGAAGCCATCTCCACTTCCCGTTATTTGCACTCCTGCCATCCAACCTGCAGGGCTAAAGGCAGTGCCCGAAACCTTGGGAAGAAGCGAAGGCTCTGAAGCCTAGATTAGCTTAGCTGAGCACCGAGCAGGGTTTCCAGGAACAATAACAGAAGAGCCAGGGTTGCAGGAGCAGAGAGATGGGTGCCCCCCCTTCTGTCACCCCACTTAGGTGACCCCTGTGAAAGGGTCGTTCAACCCCCAGAGGGGTCCCGACCACAGGTTGAGAACCACTGTTCTAGACATTGAATAATCATCACCAGGTCTTATTCAATCACCAAGTAGGCATACATTTAACTTTGGGAGAATCTGAAGTTATAAAAGTTGACTTTTAAAGAATGGAAATAAAGTATCTCAAAATCCTCCATGCTATGCTAAACCCCATTGACTACAGTATACCACTGCTGGTGACTATTACACCAGCAGTGGTATACTATGTTAAACATTTCCAGCACCAGAGACTGCATTACAGTGTGTTAAAAAAACAGGCAATAGCATTCAGAAAGTGTTTGAATATGCTCATGAAAGAAACCAGAGCATTGTAAAAGCATTGTAGCTTTGATTCCCCTGGGTCTTTGCTTGCATTGTTATTCATAGGATCTGAATTCTTATTCTGATTTCCACCTTATGATCAAGGAGATTCAACAATTTGAATGTAAGATTATTTTTCCACTACAGTATTAGCTTGCTCTTGGATCATTTTAACCATAGCCCACATAAAGGATACTCAAGATCGGCTCTTCACACTTATGAGCACACACAAGACTACTAGTAAATTGCTCATTCATTTTACTAGTCTTTTATAAGAGAGAAGCTGCTAAGAAGTATGACTGTAATGCATTACCTCTTGGATCACCCCAGTGGATAATGTCTGGAGAAATAAAAGATGGTTGTATGAAATGATGGACATAGCATATTTTTAACATAGCCAAATTTGTTGGCTTAAAGCCAAACATTATCTCAGAAGTAGGTAATGGCAAACTATTTTTATGCTATTGTTAAGAAAGCTAGATGGATGTTCCCATGAAATTACAAGAGTTAAGGTTGATTTGGAGGAAACCATGTTTCACAGTGTAGCAAGACAAACTACTGCAATGCCCTCTACATGGGGCTGCCCTTGAGGTGCACATGGAGGCTTCAGCTAGTCCAGAATGCGGCCGCACGGGTAGTCATGGGAGTTCCGCAATACTCCCATATAACACCACTCCTGTGCAAGCTGCACTGGCTTCTGGTTGCTCTCCGTGTGCGCTTCAAGGTGCTGGTTCTGACCTATAAAGCCCTACATAGCTTAGGCCCAGGATACTTGCAGGACCACCTACTGCCACAAACATCCTCCCAGCACCCGGTCTGCTCCCATAGGGCTTCTCAGGGTGCCCACAGTCAGACAACGTCGGCTGGTGGTGCCCAGGGGGAGAGCCTTCTCTGTGGGAGCGCCGACCCTGTGGAATGATCTACCCGTGGAACTTCAGACCGTCACAGACCTTCGCTCCTTCCGCCGTGACCTGAAAACATGGCTTTTTCACCAAATAGGCTGTGGCTGACCAATTTTAAATTTTTAACATTATATTTAATTGAATCTAAACTCTTATTATAGCCCCTTTTTAAATTCAATTTTTTAATGTTTTAATGTCAAAATTGTCATGTCATAATGTATTTTGTTTGGTTTTATATGTCTTATATATTTTGTATGTCCCCTATATGTTTTTATACTATCTATGTTTTATATTGTGAGCTGCCCCAAGTCCTTCGGGAGAAGGGCGGCATAGAAATTTAAATAAAATAAAATAAAATAATAATTGCATTTAGTATGAAGCAGTTTGTCAGGAAAACTTGCTCTTGCTTTGAAATCACCTGTGAGAATTATAAAGGCATATGGGAATTTCATTTGTATGTTACCAATATACAGCTCTAATTACAGTAGCATGATGTAAACATTAGTAAATAAATATATGAAATTGTTAAATGTAATACAGCTATTACTTTTGTTAAATGTAGTACAACTATTACACAGCACTCCAAGAAACAGCCATGAAGAATTTCAAAATTAAGTGCAGAGGAAATAAGCAAGTTAGGTTACCAGTTTGCCTTCACAAAAGGGATTCAAATTCTTGAGTTGTCAGAAAGTCATGTTTCCTGTAATAAAAAAATATCAAACTTTCTGATGTACTTTATAAACAAGATGTCATTGCTTTTATTCTCCCATCCAACTAGATTTCTGGAAGTGGCCATCAATGAGCTGTCATCAATGAGCTCAATAAATCATTGAGATATGGAATCTGCTCTTCATGTTGTTCCTCTGGGTGGTATTACAATATAAAGCTGTCTTGAAACACAGGGTTTCCTGCTTGAGGGGGGGTTGGACTAGATGACCTACAAGGTCCCTTCCAACTCTATTATTCTGTTAAACTTCAGAATCAAGATTATCTAACACCAAGGGTTTTGAGTCATGTTTGTTATTGATGGTTTTACTTTCTTCAGTTAGGTAGTTTTTCCTTTAACTTCAGGTTTTTTAGACCCTTTCTCCTTTTTGGAGGCTGCAGTATTTTTTGGCAAATGCCCTAAGGCTCTTGGGAACCTCAAGGTTATGTTCTTGAGGTAGTTAGTTGGAATTTTTGACTCTATCCTTTTTCAGTTCCTGGGCCATGCATATTATTTGTTTTTGAGCTCTGTCTGAATAGTCAGGGCAGTTTAGTGAGGTGTTCAATATACTATAGTTTTTTTAAAATAATCTTCGAGAATGGTGGAGGAGTCAAGTCAATTAAAGATGCAGTTATTACATGTGCTGTAGCATTTATCCAAGATCTTCCAATCTCTCTCCCCCCCACCCTTCTTAAACTGGAAGATCCATGAAGCAACTAATGTTTTACTTTTCAACAAAATAGCCTCTAACTTGAATGAGTGTAAAAAGCGAAGCACCTGTTTGATCTTGATGAAACACCAGATGCTGAGCTGTAATGGGTGTTGGCTTGTGCCTAGTTTTCCCCGTGATTTTTGCAGGAGTACTGAATTGACCCAATAAAGTATGGGGATTCTATCATATGTACAATTGCCAATACTGAGAGAATCAGTTAGTTTGCCTTTATAAGAATTAGCCTTGTTATGAAATAGTTTCTATTGCCAGTGATCATCTTATAAGTAGGCTCATGCCAGTTGATGCACTTGAAAAGGAACAGCCGCTAATATTACTAACATTATTTTCACTTATCTAATAAAAACTGTATTTGCCGTTGTGGCATATATAATGTAAACGCCACCAGTAATCCTTAATTATGGGATAAGGTAATGAGAATTCCAGGCTATACAATGAAAGCAACAGAAAGCTCACAAGAGGCAAACCAGATGAGGAAAATAGATGTTATAGTAATTGCAGATTCATCCCATCATTTATCTGTTTTTAATTATAACAGAAGAGTAGCATAGTCCACTGTGCTTTTAAAAATAAAATTAACATCTTCCACCCCAGTAGTGGAACTGGATTTGTTTTTAAGTGCTACGCCAAAGCTGTTAAATGTTATATTCTTAAAAACCATGTATGTTGCTGTGAATTTTTTTCTAAAAAGAAAGAAGAAGAAATATTTACTGCTTGGGAGTACGAGCCATACCCCTCAGAATGCCAGTTTTTCATGGGAAGGTCTGCTCTCTTGTTCAGTGCCCCCATGTTTGGATCTGAACTTTTGCCTGTGCTTTCTGTAATGGGATAGTGTTTTAGTCTTGTCTTCTAAGACTAAATATTCTGGATCAACTCATATTCTGGAGTTGAATATGAGCGGCATGTTGATTCAGAATATGAAATAGAAGCTTTGATTTAGGCTGCTTTGAAACCAGTCGCTCTCCTAGGACAACTGATTGACGCGTGATGATTATGCCTGAATCATTGTCTGATGATACTTCCAAATTCAGTACACAATTGAAAAAAGGATTTTCTATAGACAACTTCACAGTTCAGTTGTCTATAGAAAAGGCTATCTATCTATTTAGGATTAACTACATTTTAAAGGTAAAATGTAGGTAAAATGTAAGGGTACGCTTTGGCTCAGTAGCTAAGATCATTTAACGGCCGTGACCAGGGGGGGCTTTCGCACAGGTTCGCCTGTTGCGCCAGTTGTGCCCTTTCCTGGACCGAGATGTCCTATGCACTGTCACTCATGCCCTCGTCACCTCTAGGCTGGACTATTGGAATGCCCTTTACATGGGGCTGCCCTTGAAGAGCTCCCGGAGGCTTCAATTGGTTCAAAATGCGGCCGCACGGGTGGTGATGGGAGTATCTCAGTACTCCCATGTTACACCGCTCCTGCGCAAGCTGCATTGGCTGCTGGTTGTCCACCGTGTGCGATTCAAGGTGCTGGTATTAACCTATAAAGCCCTACATGTCTTAGACCCAGGGTATTTACGGGACCACCTGTTGCCATTGGCATCCTCCCAACACCCGGTGCGTTCCCACAGAGTTGGCCTCCTCAGGGTGCTGTCGGCCAGGCAATGTCGGCTGGCAGCCCACAGGAGGAGAGCCTTCTCTGTGTGTGCACCAGCCCTCTGGAACGAACTGCCTCCTGAGCTCCGAACGGCCCCTGACCTCTGCTCCTTCCGCTGCGACTTGAAGAAATGGTTATTTCAAAGAGCGGGCCTGGACTGACTATCAATTTTATGTTGTTTTTCTCAATGTTTTAAATTTTTATATTGTTACTTGTTTTGAACGCTTGATTTAATTGTTTTTTAACTTTTCTATTGTATGTTTTTAGAATGTGAGCCACCCTGAGTCCCGTGGGAGAAGGGCGGCATATAAATCCAATAAATAATAATAATAATAATAATCTGTTGGCCCTGATTGCTCAGCTCACAGTCCTGAGGCCTGTAACCAATTTTTCCCCCAATGTCCCAGAACTCCAACATCTAGTAACCACTGAGCAGTATGATTTTCTGTAATTTGCCTTTCACCATATTTTTTATGGGAGAGACACTCTGTCTGATTCCTCTAATGAGACCTGCTCAGTATGGTTGAACCTCTGGCATAGCTCTCATCTTCCTCAGAGCACACAAGTCCCACAAGTACATCAAGGTTAGGGTTAGGATTAGCCTCACTTGGGGATGGGGATGATGATGATGATTTCTTCCCAAGTCCTATTGTTTGTATTCTCAGGAGGTGATTTCCCTTCTCCTATTTTCCCACAGTTCTATCCAATCCAGCCATGATCCCTCACTCTTTCATGCAATTTGCAAACATCCCTGCTAACTTCTCTTTCCTATCATAAATCTTCCCATTCTTTTTACAAGATGCCTTTTGTTTAGAACAGGTTCCCTCTTCAACTCTTACGCAACTTCATTCTTGTACTTTTTTCCTCCTCATTGTTCTTATTATTTTACTTAAATTGCCGGACCACACTATAAAACTTTAGCCTGCAGCTTTAGCCTGACTTTCTCTGGTGCTAACTTGCACAGAAGAAAAGAGGCAATGGGCAGGTTCTCATCAAAGCATCAGGGAACTCTGGCTATTGTAGCTGAATAATTTATAGTCCAGAAAATATTTATTTTGTTTTCAGCAGCAGGTAGTTCATATAATAAATTGACATTAAAATGCAATCATACATGTGTGGTACTAAATTCATTTTTGTGAGGGGAAACTTTTCAGAAGGTGGTGTCCCTCTTTGAAGCACATTAACTATGGTCAGATTATCATCTCCTCATTAATCCAGAGGAAACAAGCCAAGGTTACTAACTGAAATTAATGAAGAAAGTAGGAATGTTCTCTCTCTGCTCTTGGGATGCTGGGAGAAGGAAATAATCATTCCAAGATGGCGCCACCAAAGGCTGCCTTGGTGAAATGCTCTCTAACTACTCTCTGCAACTCTGCAACTATTAAGTGTTGTACCCTATGACTCATGCCGAATGTATCTTTTCTTTTATGTACACCGAGAGAGTATATGCACCAAGACAAATTCCTTGTGTGTCCAATCACACTTGGCCAATAAAGAATTCTATTCTATTCTATTCCCTTCATGCACGCGCTTTGTGCATTCGCCAAACACCGAAGGCGCGCTCTGTGCATGCGCAGTAACTGATCTGCCTGAAAAAAAACCTCGAAACAAGTGCTTTGCGCATGCGCAAAGCAGCAAAACGGAAAAAACCAGAGGAAAAAAAGTAAGTATGGGGGCGCAGGTGAGCCCAGCTCCCGGCCACAGAGAACCAGTTTGGTGATGTCATACCGTCACCGCTACCGGATCACGCGAACTGGGCCGAACCGGGAGCAACCCACCCCTGGTCTGCAGCTATCAGGAACTAGGTCATAAGTAGTTTTAGAAAGGATCTGTTATACTTTTGAGCAGTTGCTAAGTGAACGGTCTTTCAGCAAGGACTATCTGTATGTTGATCGGGGCATGAAAAATGTCACTTAAGCATTTATAATGGCTCAAAGGAGATCACGGATTTTCTACCTGGAGTTAGCTGTAAACAGCTGTAAAAAGACTGACTTTTCAAACCGCCCATGAAGTTCTACCTCTAGGGAACTTCAAATGTTTCATCTTTGTAAAAATATCTCCACTTATCTTCTACTTCTGCATTTCTAAGAACAATAAATGTTAATATGAGACACGTGGGGGAAAAAAAACCCCTAATCCTGTTAGCATTGTGGGAAATTGGGGAATATAGAGGCGAACAGCGTCCATTTACTCTACTCTGGATATCCCAAAGGTGCTTTTTTAAGAGGCAACTGGGCTTTCTGGTTTTTCTTTGAAGATGAGCTTCTTGGATGAGAAGCGAAACATCTTCAAAGAAAAAACAAGAAAAGTCCAGTTGCCTCTTGAAAAAGCACCTTTGGGACAACCATGACCTGGATGTCTGAGAATCTTCATAGACGCCTACTTTGGATACATTATGAGAAGCAGGGAAAATGCTAGGAAAAGTTAAAGGGAAGAATAACAGAATGACAGAGCTGGAAGGGACCTTGAAGGTCTTCTAGTCCAACTCCCTGCTTAAGCAGGAGACCCTATAGCATTTCAAACAAATGGTTGTCCAATCTCTTCTTAAAAACCTCCCATATTGGAGCACCCACAACTTCTGGAGACAAGACCTTCCACTGATTGATTGTTCTCACTGTCAAGAAATTTCTCCTTAGTTCTAGGTTGTTTCTCTCCGTGATTAGTTTTCATCCCTTGCAGTATTGGGTTTCAAATCCCATGGCTACCGGTTCGCTGGTGGACACTCGTGCAACGCTTCTGCGCATGCGCAGAGATGTCCGGGCGGGTGGGTGGAGCCTCCTCCTCCTGCTGCTGTTACTGGTTCTCCCGACCCAGGGCAAACCAGTAGCAACCCACCACTGATCCCTTGCTTCTTGTCCAACTTTTAGGTCCTTTGGAGATTTTGTTGTGGCTGCCCCTTAGATATTGGAAGACTGGTATCATGTCAACCCCTAGTCCAGTGATGGTGAACTTTTTCGGCACCAAGTGCTCAAACCGTAATGTGTGTGCATGTATGCGTGCCATAGTGCCGGAAACCCAAAGACCAGCTGGCCGGCACGCGCATGCCTGTTTTTTGGCCGTTTTCAGGCTGGGTTTTTGGGGCCATTTTCCAGGCAGTTTTCCGAGCAGTTTTCAAGCTGTTTTAACCCGAAAAATGATCTGTTTTTTGCCATTTTTCGGGCCATTTTCAGGCCATTTTGGGGGGCTTTTTCGGGCCATTTTCAGGCTGTTTTGGGGACCATTTTCAGGCCATTTTCAGGCTGTTTTGGGGACCGCTTTCAGGCCGTTTTTTGGGCTGTTTTGAGTCCATTTTTCAGAAACTAGAAGAGCAGCTGGCGACGGCGCGCATGCCAACAGAGAGGGCTCTGTGTGCCACCTCTGGCACGCGTGTCATGGGTTTGCCATCACGGCCCTAGTCCTTCTATTCATTAAACTAGAGAAACAAAAAAGGGAAAAAGAAAGAGAAGAGAAGAGAAGAGAAGAGAAGAGAAGAGAAGAGAAGAGAAGAGAAGAGAAGAGAAGAGAAGAGAAG
>JANHFM010001164.1:103691-115261 GCA_032468115.1 Grayia smithii
CTAGTAATAAAAACATATTAATAGCACCTTTTCACATTGATATAGATAGAAGAACAAGTCAGATATCTTTATAGAGTCTTATCCATAATGCAAAATATACTTTAATTTTCTATCTGAAATTTTTAGTTTATTCAAAGGTTAAAATACAAAATGCCAAAATATTTTTTAAAAGCAAAAGAAGAAAAAGACACAACAAAGAAGACAATTTAAAAAGTGTCTTAAAAAGAAAAAGAAAAAAAAGACTAACACTCTTGCATTTTTATATATGAATTTACTTTAATATTTGGTCAACTGGAAATACTGCTAGGTAAAAATAGATCATGTATTAAAAATAGAATAAAAGGGATTAAAACAATATTGAAGCTACTACGGTACTGAGAGATCTTGCTATGAGGAATGAAACCAAAAGTGGATTAGAAAGGCATCCTGAACAACCGTTTACATGTGAATACAAAATAAATAGTTTGAAATTCAAATTAAATGAATCTTGATACTCCTACACAGATTTACTCTTGGGCTTCAATGTCTAAAGTCTGAGACTACTCCTATGAAGCAGAACCCAATGAAACCTATTGAGGCATAGTGAACCTGATTCAGTCAAAGTAATTTGGCCAATAACTACAAACTTTGACTTGCCTCCAGAAGTTGTAGGTGCTCCAACTGGAGGTTTTTAAGAAGAGATTGGACAACCATTTATTAGGGGCCTGGAGGCTAAAACATATTCAGAACAATTGCAGGAATTGGGTATGTCTAGTCTAGTGAAAGGAAGGACTAGGGGTGACATGATAGCAGTGTTCCAATATTTGAGGAGCTGCCTCAAGAAGAGTAGTCAACCTATTTCCCAAAGCACCAAAATGCAAGTCAAGAAACAATGGATGGCAACTAATCAAGGAGAGAAGCAACCTAGAACCAAGGAGAAATTTCCTAACAGAACAATTAACCAATGGAACAGCTTGCCTTCAGAAGTTGTGAGTTCTCCATCACTGGAAGCTTTTAAGAAGGGACTAGACAGCAATTTGTCTGGAATTGCATGGGGTCTTCTGCTTCAGCAGGGAATTGGACAAGGCCCCTTCCAACTCAGTTATTCTATTATTTTCTGCTTTCCTCCCAGCATTTTTTTTAAAAACCCAGCTTTAGCTGCCTTTGTGACATCACATGCTTTCACTGGCTTCTATTCTGCTACTCCTCCCCATGGATTCATTTTAACTGTCACAGAACTCTTGTTGGTGCTGAGGACGGTAGCTGAGCTAACGGTGATCAAAGGAAGGTTTACCAGCTGCCTCCTTAAGTGCACCACTAGGCACGCAGCTTTCAGACATCTCTTGCTGGTCCACAGCATTTTTGGGTGCTAAGGGAAAGGAAGGGATGCTCTTCAAAGGGGCCCAGTGGTGGTGGATGTTATGTTTAGTACTGCCTTGCAATTCTCTCCTGCAAGTGGAAGATGACTCCGACTATGAGCCGACGGATGATGACATTCCAGATGATGCCGATGTTGATGAGGACAACTTTGATGAAGAAGAAATACCAAGTCCAGAGATGCCAGCTGTGAGTCAGGTAGATTTTATGGATGAAGGGTTTCCATAGTCGGAGTGGATGGATTGATAAAGTTCAGTTTTGCTGAAAGTGTGTAAAGTTCAGTTTCTTACTTTTCTAGACTCTTTTACCACCTTTAAAAAAAAAATCTAAAATCTATCCAGCTGTATGGTTCACAGTCCAGAGTTATGTACAGGTACTCCTTGACTTACAACAGTTTGTTTAGTGAACATTCAAAGTTTCAATAGCACTGAAAAAAAATGATTTTATGACCTTTCTGGCATCCCCATTGATTGTGTGATCAAAATTCAGATATTTGGCAACTAGTTCATATTTATGACTATTGCTGTGTCTCAAGATCATGTAATCACTTTTTGTGACTTTCTAACAAGCAAAGGCAATGGGGAAATCAGAGTTACTTAACATCTGGGTTACTAACTTATCAACTGCAGTGATTCCCTTAACAGCTGAGGCAAGAAAGGTTGTAAAATGGGGCAAAACTCACTTAACAAATGTCTCGCTTAACAAGAGAAATGTTGGGCTCAATTGTCGTAAGTCAGGAACTACTTGTATGTAAGATAGGTAGTTACGTATACATTTTCTAAATAAATAAATTCTATTCCTTTGATTATATTAATGTTTGCGTCCTGATGCTTAATTACTCTTCACTTTCATAAAGAGCTCATCAACACAATCTCTCTAATTGGCCTTGAGGTGCTATTGAGTTCAAAAATAGTAAACTATAATAATGTCATTGCAAACAGCAAAATAGGGCATCTTACATAATGATTACTAATCAGGAGACAGCAAAAGTACATGTACATATGCTAGTTGAAAGGAAAGGACAAAAGTCTGTGTCTGTTCTAGACAATATGGTGATCACAGAACTCACAAGCTTCCCTGTTTCTTCTGGCTTCAGTTTGTTTGTTTGGTTGGTTGGTTGGTTTTGTTAAAAATATGTTTACAGTTAAACGTAATAGTGAAGCTAGCTTGTTGGGAAATAATGAATCAGTGTTCAGCATCCTCCTTATTTCCAAGGAGGTCTCTAGATGTTGTATAATTTCCATAGGTTTTCTTAATAAATAAAACTGGTGAGTGGTTTTCAATAGCATTGCCAAAGTGTTCATCTGCTTAGGAAAAAACCAAGATTTGTAGATTTGGTTCCACTGGTTTAGCAGAATGCAACCTAGGAGAGATAGGGGCAATGTAATATAAACATGGATAAGCCATGTTCCCCATAGCAATTATTCTATGACCAAGGAAACAAATTCTCAAGACTACCCTGTTTCCCCAAAAATAAGACCCAACTGGAATATAAGTCCTAGCATGATTTTTCAGGATGCTCGTAATATAAGCCTTACCCCCAAAATAAGACCAAGTTAAGATTGTCATCCAGGTGGATGCATTAGTACCATATTTCCCCAAAATAAGACCTAACCAGAAAATAAGTCCTAATGTGTCTTTTGGAGCAAAAATTAATATAAGAACCAGTCTTATTTTCAGGGAAACACGGTAGTTCTTAAAATTCCAGATTTCCCTCTGGTAGAGCATGATTTTTCCTTGGCTGCCTTCTTTGAGATGGAAAAGGAAAGTTTTTTGTACAGACCATGAAGTTCCATTTGGACATAGGCAACATCCTAACCGAGAAGCCAGTTTGATGTGTTAAGGCATCAGGCTAGAAACTAGGATACTGTGAGTTCTAGTCGTGATTTATTTATTTTTATATTGTCTTTATTATTTTTATCAATAACTCAAGGCAAAGATGCCTAATTAGCCATCTCCTCCTATCTTCTCCACAACAACAATCCTGTGATGTGAGTTGTGTGACTGATCTTTGGATTTCTTCTCCGTAGGAAGAGACATCGAATCAAATTTCCTAGCTGCAGCAAGTATTATCTGAAGGAGACCTGCCAAAGAATTGGTTCCTGCCAATGGATTATTCTAAAGAAGACTGATTAAAAATGTATTGCAGTAAAAGCAATTGTGGGTCGGTCTACTACCTCTTTGTTTGTTTATTCCTCCTTCCATTTCTTCACCAACATCTTCACAATTTTTCACCCCAAGCTAAGTTTATGCCAGGAATGCACAACCTGCGGTTCTATAGGTAATTAAAAATGGTAATTAAACATCTTTCACTTAGATCCAGAGGGAAAGTTTCCTTTTTATTGTTCCTGGTGGATTAAGAACACTGTTGAATTAAAAGCCTAAAGTTATGTTCCCATGTAACCTACTAAATACTTCTAAAAGCATCTTTTTCCCCTTGGCATACTCCAGTGATTGGCATTTAACTGGATGCTTGCCACCTGATAATGGAGGCAAGAAACAATAAAATCTTAGTTTAATTGTGAATAAATAACTAATTCCTATCTAACATTAAATCCATCTGCATTAGCGGCAATATATTATGAACAGCAAGCCGGTTTAGAACATGAGAGTTCTGATAGATCAATCTAATGTGGTGTTCTATATTTTGATTGTGTAGCTTCATTTCTGCTTCCCAGTGCTTTGGATAGGGATCATCTGAATTTTTACTACAAAACATCTATTAACAATTGTGGAAGTTTGTCTGCCATTGGCCTCTTGTAAGCAGGGAGCTAGGTAAGTATGTCTTACCTCCTCCTCAAAATTTGGAGCCAACAGCTTTGAGAATTTGTGCTGTTGTAATTGCAGTAGCTTCTCAATGTGTCTGTTTTGAAAAGGAGACAGAGCTTAAAGACATGTCTTCCAAACTATATGGGCTGGGCTCATACCAGTTGCTGTACCAAAAACCAATTAAACCATGTTATGGTTGAACATAATTTGTGAACAAGGCCTAAATCTAAAGCTAGTGCAGTCATACAGTATATGTGGAATTAGGAGTATATACATGGTCTCTGGCATTGCCAGTCAACCAGATGAGCAAATATATGTTCATTTTTGCAGGATAGCATGACTAATAACCACCTGTTGCATTATCTTTTACTTAGTTCAGAATATTGAAGGTTTGGTTTGGTTTAGTTTGGTTTCCCAGGTAACGGTTGCCTTAGGAACTCTGCAAGTTCTACTAGAACTTGGTAGACCAGGTTTTCAACAGAACAATTGTCTGTCCGAAGAATCATTTTTGTCTTAACTAAACTGTGCTATGACAACTCTTTCTGTCTTCTTGGATGTTCCCTTGGCCACGGCAGTAGAATTTCCCTTAGATGTCTACAGGGAAGATCCCTCACCCCAAAAAGTGTGCCTTGGCCATGCAGGTAAACCAATTCTTCCTCAGATACGAATAGCCCTGTTCATATTGCATACCAATTTTGAAAGAAATCTCTATTGACAAACATGTATATGCTGCCCTATTAGATACCACAATAACTAAGGTTTGTGGTTTAGTGTACTGTCCAAATCTGACAGTATTTCTGCTTTAGCACTAAGCCAGCTGAGTGACCTTGGAACAGTCATTTTCTCTCAGAGCTAGGAAGAAGAAGGCAAGGGCAAACTACTTCCAAAAGTCAAAGTAATTGCCAAGGCTCAACATTGACTCATACTAGGATTTATAATCCACAACAAAGTTTGATGATAAGATTGAGTTTCCTTAAACCAAATTAGCAATAGCACTTAGACTTATATATCACTTCATAGTGCTTTACAGCCCTCTCTAAGCAGTTTACAGAGCTAGCATATTGCCCCCAACAATCTGGGTCCTCATTTTACCCACCTCGGAAGGATGGAAGGATGAGTTAACCTTGAGCCAGTGAGATTCGATCTGCTGAACTGCAGCTAGCAGTGAGCTGAAGTAGCCTGCAGTACTGCACTCTAACCACTGCGCCACCTCAGCTCTTTATAGTATATACTATAATATTTCATATTATATTTCAAATAATATTTCCTATTCTGAAATAATATCATTAGTATCTGTGTGTATAATAAGATCACACAGATATTGATGGATATATAATATCAATTAACAATCATTTGTTAATCATGTCAAAGCAGCCCCTTCAATTCACTTTTATAGGACAGAAAAGTATCTTAATTGTCAATGCCTATTATAACAAATGAGGGATTGCACATACATTAATCTTCTCTGACTATTGATTGCAGGGCATTTAATTTCCTTCAAATTAGGCCACTTTCTTAAAACTTCCTACCTATTTATGTTCATGAAGATGGGTTACTTAAACAAGAAGCAGCACCGGCTGACGTATCATAATCAAAATTGGGACCTGAAGTTGTTGAAGTGAGATAAATGTACCCAAGTATTAAATAAAAATGGACACACTAGCAATATGCAAATAAAACATGCAGGACCTATCTTTTTTCTGAGTCACTAAGTAACAACAGACCGCAACGGGCTTATACTACAGGCAGCATTAGTCATAATTGATTCTATTTATATAGTATTTATGCCTAACCTTGTCTTTCCTTTTTCTCTCACACACAGATACACCCAAACAATGTCACGAAAGGCTAAAATATGGAATGGTAAACTTGCCAAGTGCAGCTTTTCACCTACCCCCAGCAGAAGCAGCAGTGGTGGTATTTAGCTGGTTCACACCGGTTTGGCAGAACCGGTTGTTAAATTACCTCCCCCCTATCAAAGTGGAAAATGGGAAACGGAGCGGCCGGTGCAAGGGAAGAAGAAGGCCGCTTTCCCTCTTCTCCCTCCTCCTCCTCCTCCTTCTCTCATGCCGGCTGTTCCGTTTCCCGTTTTTCTATTGTAGCGCAGCACTCAGGATCCACTTTGATAGCGGGACGGGTGTTATTTAACAACTGGTTCACCCAGGATCAGGTTGGTCATCGCAGGAGGCTTGTCCCGCATGTGCAGCAAAGCTGGAGGACGGGCATGGGTCACGCCTCCCACGACAGCCAACCTGACCAGTGGTGGGTTCTCCCGGTTTGTGCTGGTTCACGCGATCCGGTAGCGGTGACGCTGTGATGTCACCGAACCAGTTCTCCGCGACCGGGAGCTGGGCCCATCCACGCGCCCGTACTTACGGTTCTCTGCCGAATGCACGCTCCGCGCATGCGCAGAACACTTTGAGGTTTTTTCCTCAAAAAAAGTGACTGCGCATGCGCAGAGTGCATGTTTGGCGTGCGCACGAGCGAAGGAAGCACGTGCGCTCCGGACACGTGCAAAGCATGTGCATCATCAGAACCGGTAGTAAAGGTAAGTAGAACCCACCCCTGAACCTGACCCTGGGCAAACCGGTTGTTAAATTATTTGAATCCCACCACTTCTAAGGTGCTTGCTTACCTTCTCCTTCAGGCCACAGAAATCTGGAACTGGGATCCGTTTGTAGGCCAGCCCTTGGCAATTGCTTTTGTGCTGGTTAAATATCTCCTGCATGGTTAAGCATGATTTCAACACTTTCATCTGCTTCTCCTGTTCCAAATAAACCTCAATCCGTTTCTGGGATTTCAACAGATCATTCTTCAAGACAGATTCCAGTTTCTGAAGCAGTGTCAAAGAAACAAGGAAGTCATTCATCTCTTTCAGTTCTATCTTCAAGAAGTTTAATCTTCTCTCACCCGATGCCTCCCAGGTAGGTTGCAATACAATGCCCATCTTTCTATCATGAAAGGAATTATAAAAACACATCTGGAGGGAACCAGGTTGGAGAGTACCCCGATACACAGTAACAGAAAACCAACTATTCACACAAGCAACTAGCCTGTTGGGTATTTCTCTGTTATGCATACCAGTCTTTCTTACAATGTGTAAATGAAGGCAAAACAATTCATTGGAGAAAAAAAATGCTGCATAATTTTCCAAGGCAAAAAGCCTCGTTCCTGTCCAAAACATTTGTCTATCTACTTATTTATTAATTTATTTATTAGAATTTATCAAACAAAAATGAGAACAAGAATAAAAATACAATGACAGGGATGATAGGCACATTAGTGCACTTATGCACACCCCCATCTACTGACCACGTAAGTATGATGTAAGGTCCATGGAAGTCCGTTTGTAACTGAAACATACAGAATCTCTCTAAATCTACAAAATTAGTGTTTCTAACAAAAGCTCATGTATACATCAACTGCACATAAATCAAAATCTTTTTTTTTAATCACTCTCTGCTATGCTAGTGTGATGTCATGGTTAAGGTGCTGGACTAAGTCCTGCCAAAGGTTTACAAGCCAGCTAAGTGACTGTTTTAGTCCAGTGGTTCTCAACCGGGGGGGCCGTAATGTCATCACGGGGGTCCCGTGAAGGCTTGAAGAAATGTTATGATTTAAATCTTGAATTAATTCTTGGGGGTTCGTGGCAGTGGTGGTTTGCTCCCGGTTCGGCCCGGTTCGCGTGAGCCAGTAGCGGTGACGATGTGACATCACCGAACCAGATCCCCACGGCTGGGAGCTGGGTCTACCCGCCCGCTCCTACCTTATTTTTCCTTTTATTTCTTCTTTTTTAGCCCAGCTGATAGGCACTTTTTAGTGGATTGCCGCGCCTCAGCTGGACTAAACTGCTCTGCGCTTGCGCAGTACTTGTTTTGAGCAGGATGCCGCACTACAGCTGGGAAACCATTTAGTGCGCATGCGCAGAGCACCCGTTTGGCACGCGTGCGAGTGAAGCGGCGATCACACGCAAAGCACGTGCATGAAGAGAACCGGTGGTAACACCGGTTACAACCCACCACTGGTTCGTGGCCATGATCGGTGGTCACAAAAGGTATTTAAAGGGGGTCAGCGGTGAAGGAAAGGTTGAGAACCACTGGTTTAGTCACTTCTTCTAAGCCTCAAATCAGCATCAGACTCCACAGAAAAGTATCTTGAAAACAAAAGCCTTCATCTCACAATCCATTGATCATCTCAACATCCAAACTGCCATGAGCAATGAGTATAAAACAACCAGGCCTTGCAACTAAACGGGAGAAAGACTACGAACAACGTTTGTTATGTAGCATCTTGAAGTTTCTTTAGTGGAAAGAAGAAAAGTATTAACAATACCTATTTCTGTCTTTTCTTTCCCTGAGCGTGTGAGAATACACACCTTGTACACTTTTACAAGCATTTATAGAATTTGGCAAAATATTTCATGTGAAGGTCCTTGAGAATATAGTTGGATTTGCTATCGTTGTCATATATAAATGCACAAAAGGGCATGCACCCAGCTATTTCCAAGAAGAACGACATGACATAAAGAAATTACTTTGCCTATTTCTACAGTAATCAATGCTCGTCTTTAATTACTTATTGCCAAAAACACTGTATTTCACCAGACTTTCTTTTTTCCACATTGGAGAATAGAAAATTATCTTCTTTGGCTCCCATGCCAAGGAATGTTTGACTAACGGTGATTTTCCTGCATTATATAAAAGAGCACTCTGCCTTTAAACATCCAACCCATATGATTATGTTTGGTTAGTGAAAAGATAGCTTCTGTTTTCCAGGACTGTCCATACACAAAGTCAGAATGTTGCTTTGTTATTGATTAGCACAGGGGTGGGGAACAAAGGCCCTTTTATGATTTGTGGACTTCCATGCCCGCTCAGGAATTCTGGGAGTTGAAGTCCACAAGTCATAAATCAGTCACAGTTCCTCACCTCTAGAATAGCATGATGTATCAACTCATTTTTTAAAAACGTAATGTTATGTGCCAACTGGGCCACTAAAGTTTATTCAACAATTTGGGGTTACAAAATCCTGGCTTAACACTTCAGCATCTTACAAATAATGTAGACAAAATGTGGTGAATTTCTCTTGAATATCAAATCCCAGATGATTCTGTTAGGACTCTTTCATCATAAGAAAGGGGCTTCATCTATGCTATGGAACAGACTCACAATTCATGATCAGATTGTCAAAGATCAGATTGCTTCAGAGGCCACGTTGTAATGGAAATTTTACCAATCACCTACTGAGTGATTCTTTTGAACCCCGAAATAAGCACTTGGTCTTATTTTCAGGGAGGTCTTATTATTTTGGGGCATGTGGAGCAAGATGGGGCTCCTTTAGCCATCTTACCTGATTTCCAGCTCTGCATTTAAATATTTTCGGGCAGGGCTTATTTTTGGGGGGAGGCTTATTTTAGCGCATGTACTCAAAAGCCCGATTGCGCTTATTATCAGGGGATGTCTTATTTTCGGGGAAACTGGGTATTTAATTTCTTTTACAATGAATGTGTTATTATTACTTTATGCCGTGAATCGACAAGAGTTTAATGGACTGCAGCAGGTGCAAACTGAATACAGGTAATCCTCTACTTACAATCATTCATTTAGCAACCAACTGAAATTAGAATGGACCGCAAAAGTGGCTTACAACTGGTCCTTGCATTTATGGCCATTGCCACATCCCCACAGGCATGTGATCAAAATTTGTGCACTTGGCAACCGGCTTGTATGATACTTGCTCAGCCGGCTTCTGACAAGCAAAGTCAATGGGGAAAGGCAGATTTGATTAACAAGCACCTGAGTCATTTAACAATTGCACTGATTCGTTTAACAACCATGGCATAAAGGTTGTAAAATCACGTAACAGCAACCTTGCTCAGCAATGGAAATTCTTGTCCCCGTTGTGGTTGTAAGTTGAGGACTAGCCATAAATAAGTAAATTCTACAGGAACAACATATCCTGTACCCATTCTTAAAACAGAAAAACATTTTCCAGTTCATTTTAGGTATAAAACATTGTTGATGGTGACAGATACACTCGTGTGGACATGAGAAAAACAGTTATGTCAAGAAATAAATATCACAAGCTGCTTTATTTATCTTCTTTAAATATGGAACTCATCCAACTGATATATTAAGACTGTAAAATGTGGAAGAGGAAAAATCAATAATTTTGGGTTTTCGCTTCCGCCTTTTACTTGCAGGAGAGTAAGTGCAAGGAAATGCTTCTTTTTCAACTGGGAAATTACTGGGGAGGAGAACACAAACAAAGCATGACTAACTCCTATCTACTTAAAGCTCATTCTCCATCACTCCACCATCTCCACAGCACATTCCTTCTCACTGGATATGCTATCAAGACCTCTGGGTAGTAAGAAATTTGCTAGCAGAACAAATAGGAGGAGGAATCAATAGAAAGTTCAAGTATCCAAGGTCTCACCTCTAGTTGTTCTGATGATGCTACAGGTACCGTTATCTGCTGTTCCAGATTGCTAGTTTCCCGTAGGGTATAGGTTTGTTCATTCTCTTCTAGAACTATATCTTCACGGAGATTAATCCATAAAATGTGAGAATGCTTCCTCTTTGCATCTGTCAGGTAGTTCAAGACATTCCCAATTGCCTAAAACAGAAGAACACTCACAATGTCTTTAAAAAAGGAAAACCAGAGAAATTATCTACAAAGATCTACAGATGATAAGTCTTGTCTTCCTATCCCTCAGGCTGTGACAAATACATCACATGAAAAAATCAAAGAACTATAGAGAACCCTCCAGCTGAGGTTCTTTCTTTCAGATCAGCTTTGATAAGAGGCTTTCTGAAGTGAACTTAGTGGAACAGGAATCTCTGAGCAGACAAATGAGCAGGCAGGCATTGAAAAAATCTTTGGCCTTGAGTGTATGAGGCAAAGTGGAGATAGGCAATGGGATTGAGAATTCTTTTTTTTTAAAAAAATAGTTTATTTATATATTTTCATATTACATATATAAGTGTTTAGTGAACAGCGTACTGTCTGGATCAATTTATTTTTCTACAATAATACTTTTTCCCACTCCTAATTTCTACCTCTGCTATCCAACCATTTATAAAACAAATCCCATCTTCAAAAGTATTCTGTATCTTCTTTTTCTTTTATTTTTAGTGTCAGTCTTATCAATTTCGGTACAATCTAAAAAAAAATTAATTACATCATCCTGTGTAGATGTTTCCTCATTTTTCCTATACCGTGCAAATATAATTCTTCCTGCCGTCAAGACATGTAGTAATTAAGCACAGGTTCCCTTTATCATACTTTTCATACTTTTGGGACTGAGAATTCTGATAATGGCCAACTCAGTGGGGGGGAAAAGTATGACTTCCAAAAAATTCCACAATTCTTTTCAAGGAGTATGACAGAAAAGTATTTTAATGAAAAAACTTTTATTTTACTGATTCTGATAGATTCCATTA
>JANHFM010001165.1:81160-93522 GCA_032468115.1 Grayia smithii
CAGTAATCTAAAATCTAAAATCCCATCGCCTCAGCCTATTTGATGAAAAAGCCAGGTCTTAAGATCGCGATGGAAGGTGCGGAGGTCAGGGGCAATGCGGAGGTCGGTGGGAAGTTTGTTCCAGAGGGTCGGTACGCCCACAGAGAACACCCTCGCTCTGGGCACCACCCGTCAACACTGACTGATGGTACCCTGAGGAGCGCAGCCCTGTGTAAGCGCACTTTTAATACCTTTTAAATGTCTTAATTTGGTTTTAATTGTTATTTTAAATTGTCTATGTATGTTTTAAATTTTTGTTAGCTGCCCTGAGTCCTTCAGGAGAAGGGCAGCATATAAATTTTAATAATAAATAAATAAATAATAAATGTTCTGGGTACAGAGTTTTTTTAATTTTCTTATTTTTTTAGTTTGGCTGAGATGTTAAGTAAACCTGCATGGTGACATGCAGCAAAATCCTTGCCATTTATTGGACACTCAGCCAAAGCTTGCATTTCAGTTTTACCTCAGGAGGGAGTAAACAGTGTCCTTGCGGAAGTCCCCACCCTCACATCTCATGCAGGGAGGCAGAATTGAAAAAGCTCTGAAATACAATTTATATGCACTGGACGAGTGGCCCTTACACTCCTTGAAGTCAGTCTGTTTCCTGTTCAGAATTGACTGTTATTAGTGTGTTGCAGCAAGAAAATGGAACATTTCCCCCCGAAAACGTAGCAAAATAGGGAAAATGTTGCAACCATGCAGTGGAATGGAATGGAATTTCAAGTAAACTGAATTTCATTCAGTTTTAAATTGCTTGCATTTAGTCAAGTATGATAACAGGCACTTGTTAAGTTAGCTAATTATGGATGGAATTGGGGGAGTTAATTTAGTGGTGGTATTCAGGCAGTTCTATCCGGTTCGGACAAACCGTAGCGGCAGCTGCAGGAGGCTCCGCCCACCCGTCCAAATGTCATCACGTCCCATTTTTGAAGCTCTGCGCATGCGAACGGTTTCTGATGCTCTACGCACTCACATTTGCGAACCAGTAGCAAAGATAAGTGAATACTACCCCAGAGTTAACTGTATTGTCACATTGAGATTTGTGCTACTGAAGTCTTAGATTCCACAGGCTTCAATATGACAATTTAATAGACTTAAAATATAAAGCCCTTTGCTACGTTCTCACTCTGGAGCACTAGAAATTTTATTTCTTAAAGAGTAAGTCAGATGCTTTCTTGTTTTCTGACAAACACACACAAGACTTGGGAGAAATGTACCTTTTCCAGCTTGTTTTCATGCTTTTGTCTCTTTTTAATAAGGGGCTGCTTGTTTTTCTTTCATTTTTGTAGGCGGGAACTTGTGGAGCAGCTTCAAGAAGTCAGGGAAGATAAAAAGAGGATCAGAAAAAAATTGAGAGATTTTGAAGACAATTTTTTCCGACAAAACGGAAGGTAACTTGCCAACCTCTTTTTTTACCCCAATCCTGGACTAATTAATGTTGCATGTTATATTCTTTTTAACTTCTTGCAAAGGTCCTGCTTACTAATCCAGGAGTCCCAACTCTGGAAGTGGTGGGTGAGCGTGTGCACACGTGTATCCCCACTTGCATGAGCGGTGGGCACACATGTATGTGTCCTCTTCATTTGCAAAAGCAGCAGGTGTACCCACCCTTCACACAAGTGGAGCTGCACACACTTGCCCGCCACTCACACAAAACCATCCCCTTCTGCCAAGCTGGTCTAGAAAGCCAAAAAGCAGGGGTGAAATGTTACTGGTTCGGACCAGTTTGGGAGAACCGTTAGTAAAAAATGCTACCAGTTTGGGCGAACCGGTATTTCCGACGATAAGCTAGGTGACGATCAGCTGTGACACACAATTTATATTAGCTAGAATCATCAGATTTCCTGCTTTCTAGCTAATCTAAATCGTGTGGCACAGCAGATTCCTCTCCCCTTGCTGTTCTACTTACCTTTGCAGACTCGGAAGGCTTCAAAATGTTCGGGTTTTTTAGCGCTGCGCAGGCACACCTCAGGTGTGCATGTGCGCAAAGCGCATGCTCAGTAGCAGACTCACAGAAACGGGAGCAGACTTCAGAGGATTTCACCCCTGCCAAAAAGGTTGAGGAACTTGAATCTTTGGGGTTTTTTTTCCTCTCCATCCTTCTAAAGTAAAGATCCTTTTGATTCACATTGGCTAACCAAAGACCTCTGGAGTGCTCAGAAGCAGGAGAGAGAGAGAAAGACACTCCTCCTCCCCCTGCCATGTTTTTCCTTCAGTTGGCATTTAGAGTTGTACTGCCCCCAAACAAGAGGTGGCATTGAATTTTCATTGCCTTGGGTAGAGCTGTCCTCCATGAATTGGATCAATCCCCTTTTAAAGCTACCCAACCAAGTTCTGCCTTGGGCTAATGAATTCCACCGGCCTTAGTATCAGAAGATCTTAATAAAGTATGTAACAGGCTTAAAATGTAAAGCACTTCACTTAAGGTTTTATGCGTCTCAGAATTGCAGTAGGGGGAACTATTTTTTTCTTAAAGAGTCAGCAATGTTCTTTGCACTACTAGCTGGCAAACTAACAAATGTTTGGAGGAAATGTGTCTTGTCTACCTTCATTTCCTGCTCTGCTTGTTGCTAGTTTTTATAGAGATTGTGATCACTGTCTGTCTATGAATGCAGTAGAGCAGTGGTGTCAAACTCAATTTTATTGAGGGCGGGGGCGTGGAGTGGGCATGGTCAGCTCGACATCACTCATGTTGGGGTGCCTGTGGTGGCCTAAGTGCTCTGCCAGAGAAAATGGGCTCCTGAGCTGCATTTTCAGCTGCGACGGCCTCCTGCAACCCTCTGCCAGCGAAAACAGAGCTCAGGAGGACCCACATACGGCCCTTCCAAGCTCCATTTTCTCTAGCAGAGGCACTGAGGACCAGTCCTTCGCTGTTTCCAGGGTAGCCCCGTGGACCATAACTTAAGCACCCCGCAGGCCGGATCTGGGCCCCGGGCCTTGAGTTTGACACCCCTGCAGTAGAGGTTATTAATATCCAGAAGATCGACAGATAGTCCTTGACTTATAACCACAATTGAGCCCAACATTGCTGTTATTCATTTAATAATTAAATTAAATGAGTTTTCCCCCATTTTACAATCTTCCTTGCCTCAGCTGTTAAGTGAATCCCTGCAGTTGTTAAGTTAGTCACATGGTTGTTAAGTGAATCTGGCCTCCTCATTGATTTTGCTTGTCAGAAGGTCACAGAAGATGGTGACGTAACCCTGGGCTACTACAACCATGATAACTTTGACCCAGTTGCCAAGTATCCCGCATTTTGATCATGTGACTATGGGGACATTGCAATGTGAAAAATGGTTTAAGTCACTTTTTTCAGTGGCATTGCATTGTAATTTTGAACAGTCACTAAATGAATGTTTGTAATTCAAGGACGACCTGTACTTCCTTTCTCTAAGGGATTGGACACACACTTGAATTTTCCTTTTTTTTTAATTCAATTCCCTAAAGCATTTTTCCCCCTTCCTCAACCAGGACATGCTAAAGTTTAGTCTTCTGTTTTTCTCTTAATTCCAAAAGGTGTAAACTATGCCTTTAAGGCAGTGGTTCTCAACCTTCCTAATACCACGACCCTTTAATACAGTGCCTCATGTTGTGGTGACCCCCGACCATAAAATTATTTTTGTTGCTACTTCATAACTGTAATTTTGCTACAATTATGAATCATAATGTAAACACCTGAAAGGCAGGTGTTTCCTCAACCTTTCTCACAAGCACAATGGCCTACATCTAACAAAAATCAGAGTCTACGGCACCTACTTGGAAATAGGACCTATTAGACTCACCTGGAGACGGATAGAGGAGTGGTGTCTCAGTTCCTACAACCATCGGAAATATGTGTTTTCCGATGGTCTTAGATGACCCCTGTGAAAGGGTCGTTCGACCCCCAAAGGGGTCCCGACCCACAGGTTGAGAACCGCTGATCTAGATTGTTATGGATGCATATGAGTGTAGAAATTTATACATATTTTGACAGCTATATATTACCACATACGCCAGCAAAAGGTGATAGTGGGGGGAAAAAAGAGTTTTTTAAAAATTGGGCAACATTTCTGTAACCGAATGTGATCTAGGGAAAAATATTATTCTGTTAGATGACACGAGTAGTTGGTAGAAACAAGGTAATAAAATACAGAGAAAATAACTGGATGAGTTGGAAGCCCAAGAATGAAACAGTGGTTAGTGATGATCATATAAATAGAAAAAAAAAATCTGGTTTGAATATGCGGCTTAAGCAGAAGCCTATTCATATGTCCTCATGGAAAAGGAATGAAGCAAAAAAGCATGATTGATCTGACTGCTGTATATGAATGACTGAGAGAATTACCCGATGATAAAATGGTGTTGACAGATTTTAAATGTGGGATACCGTAGATCATTTGATAGCATAAAGGGTGGATCTTGGGAAAAATGGAGATAGAAAGGGGAAAAGTAAAAGAAATTAGAGTGAGAGAAGAAGACATTTCAAGAGAGAAAATATAAGCTTTTATGAAAAGTAGGCGATGATAATCTCCCAAAAGAATAAACGGAAAGTGGACAAAAAGAAACAGAATGTGAAGCTATTTGAAATAGCTACAAAAATTATATTACAAAGGGCCACAGAAATGTTCATACTAATAGGAAATATGAAAGGGAATGTTTGGTTGAGTAATCTAGTGAAATAGTACAATTAAAGGTAGTTTTGTATTAGTACAAAATACTGGTTAACATCCATAAAGCCATCAGTCCATAAAGAGTTGATTTATTTGCTAATCACGTGCCTCCGATTATTTCTGCCCAAGACACAAATTTGACAGACTAGGTATGCTCTAGATTCTGGGAGTTGAAGTCCACCAGGTTTAAAGTTGCCATGGTTGGAGACCCCTGTTCCAGATACTAACACTTGAACAATACCATCTGAAGGGACCCAGGAAATGTGATTTTCTGTCCTGGCACTTTTCTCAGGGAAGAGTTTCCTCCTGAGATTCAGATAGTCCCAACTCAGCTGGCCTCTTAAGGTGCTAAAGATCTGATTCTCCTCCTGCTGGGTGAGCTCATTTTTGGTCATGAGATTCTGTGCCTGTGAATCACTCCTTGTGTGAGATGTTATTTTTTTCTATATGGTTATTTTTCATGGATTGTTAGCTACCAAGAGTCATAAGATGAGTGGATGGCTATATGAATTGAAATAATAAATAAAAACACAAACAAATCAATAAATAATAAAGTAAGCTATGGATGAGAAAATAGTATAGGAGAAGCATACATGGTTTCTACAACTGTTTTCAAACTCTTTTTCATCAATAGTCTGAAAAGATACATGTATTTTCTTCCGTGTATTAAATGTTCCATTTGGGCATGTCTCTCTGTGCATCTCTTTGCAGCTGCCTATGTTTTTGGATACAGGGTGGGATAGTCTATACTCCGAGACATGGGAACAGAAGGGAATGCTGGGATGGGGGTGGAGAAAGGTAGAACAGAACATTTGCAGCATGTTTTTCTTAAGTGGAACCATTATATATAGGAAACCACTGAGGGGATTTTTCAGGAATATAGTTCTATACGGTTCCTGGCCTGATCTGGTCCATTTTAAACTTGATTTTTTGAGTGGTGAGAGCTCCTTATTCTATATCAGATTTGGTCCTAGGGCAGTGATGGTGAACCTTTTCCGCACCGAGTGTCTAGAAGAACCAAGAAGAGGAGCTGCCCAGGGCGCATGCACGCACCTGAAAATGAACTTCCGGTTTCAGCTACTGAACTTTCAACCAGCTACCCTTCTGGGTTTCTGGTGGTCATGCGTGTGTGACAATTAGCTGGCTGGCGCACATGCTCATGCAGGAAAACATAAGACCAGCTCTTCTGGTTTCTGGCACTGCTGCATGCAAAAAGGCCAGCCGATGATCGTATGCGCATGCACACCAGAAACCCAGAAGAGTAACGGGCAGTGCCGTGCATGCCAAGTGACATGGCTCTGCATGCCACTTTGGTCACGTGTGCCATAGGTTCGCCATCACAGTCCTAGGGTAATCTATTCAATTTTTATAGAGATATGCTTATAGATAAAGTCCCAATCCTCTTTACATAAATTCTTTCTTACACTTGGTGATATTGAAAAGAATAAAGAATGCATATTGGAGAATGAAGCTGCTAAAAATGAGGAGAAGAGAAGACTACTGTATAGAATTTCTATAATAAAACTATAGCTACAAAGAACCTTAATGAGAGCCAAGAACAAGTTATAGAGGAGACAATGGAGAGTGATTTTGATGGAAATAGAAAGTAGTTTTGGAAGCAAGGGAAAAGAGTTCAGCAAGAAACTTCAAGCACAGTAAGTGGAATTATAAAGAATGATGAAGTGATTTGGGGTGAAACTGAACTAAAAGAATTCTCAAAGGAATATCTTAGAGATTTGCATGGAAATGATATTGATATATTGAAGTGTGGAATTGGAGTAAATGCTACAGAAATTAATATAGAAGAGAGAACTGATGAAAAGTCATAAGTGCTGTCTGAATGTTGACAAAAGGCAAGCCTGGGTGAATAACTGAAGAAAAGATGAAATATGAATATAGTTGCTTACATGATAGCTGTGCAGTTTATATAATATGTTTGTGAAGACTGCAGCTGTGCCTGATGATTGGGAGAATGCCACTTTTATTCTTCCATGCAAAGGCAAAGATTGCATTACTGAATATAAAAGAAGTATTAATTTATTATGTGCCTGAGAAGTATTTTGCCAACTTCTGATTGAAAGGACATGAGAGGTGACAATGATGACAATTTAAAATTTGGGCAGCTGGTGTGTAGACCAGAATTTTGCTCTTCAGTAGGTCATTGAGAAACACATGAATATAAGAGAGGTGGGGGGTGGGGTGGAATATATTGTTCATTTTTGATTTAGATAAAGTGAATTGACTTGAATTTTGGAATCTGCAGAATGTGATAAGCACTGTATGGAATTAAAGGATGCACTAGAATAAATCGAATTCTTAGTGAATTTTTCAGCATTAAAAGGAATAAGGCAAGGATACATAATATCCCTTTAGTTGTTGTCTATAAATAAGGGTGCAGCATCCTTAGGATCACAAGATCAAAATTCAGATGCTTGGCAACTGACTCATATTTATGACGGTTGCAGAGTTCCAGGGTCATGGGATCCCCTTTTGCAACCTTCCGACATAGTGAAGCCAGATTCACTTAAAAGCCATATTACTAACTGAACAATTGCAGTGTTTCACTTAACAACTGTAGCAAGAAAGATCATAAAATGGGGCAAAACTCACTTAACAAATGCCTCACTTGGCAATAGAAATGTTGGGTTCAGTTGTGGTTGTAAGTTGAGGACTACCTGTAATAAGAACATAGGAGCAACCTTGCTGCATCACACTAAAAACCAATTTAGTCCACCATTCTGTTTGTCATACTGCCCATTAAGATGCAAAGTGTCTGAAAAGACATGAACAGGGTATCAAGGTAATTTTGGGTTTAGTTCCCAGCAACTAGTATTCAATGTTATGGTGACTCAGAGCATAGAAGTTATGTACATCAATTATGATGATAACCATGATCTATCATTCATTTCATACACTCTCTTATACAATCTCTTAAATCAGCCATGGTCAGTATTTGACACAAGTACTAGGAATAGCCCAGGAGTGAAATCCAAAAATTTCCCCTACCGGTTCTGTGGGCGTGGCTTGGTGGGCGTGGCAGGGGAAGGATATTGCAAAATCTCCATTCCTATCCCACTCCAGGGGAAGGATACTACAAAATCTTCATTCCCTCCCTTCCTGGGGGAAGGATATTGCAAAATCTCCATTCCCACCCCCCTCTGGAGCCAGCCAGAGGTGGTATTTCCTGGTTCTCCAAACTACTCAAAATTTCTGCTACCCGTTCTCCAGAACCTGTTAGAACCTGCTGGATTTCATCCCTGGAATAGCCCCAGATTTATTCTCATTGTTTTGCTGAACTCTGGTTTCTTGCTATTTTGATATAGGAAATGCATGCAAACTGGAGTGTAAGCTTAAAATAAACATACCATAATTTTTAAAAGCTAAGATAAATATTGCCTTACAAAAATGTAAGAAAAAAAATCCAAATCTCCAAATACAAACTACATCGATTGGGCTTATAATCAGCGGATGTCTTATTTTGGGGAAAACAGGATATTTGATGCGACCCTGCTATCTTTGTATCACCCTCGCAATGGCTCCTGGTTCCAATATACCTGTTAAATGCAGTTATCAAAATATTGGCCTGAGCTAAATTAATGATCATAATAATCCTAATGTGAGATAATTATGTCCTTGATGAAGAACTTTTAATTCCAATTCTTAGGCTATATTTCTAGGTAGGCACATTCTGTACCAATAGAATTTTCTTTTAAGTATACTTCTGAATACATTTGCAGTGCCCATTTGCAAAAAGTAAAGTCAAGCAAAAACAAGAAGGATGGTGTTTTAATCTAATTTACTTGTAAATTTGTGGAATCGCTATTTTTTGTCAACATGATTAGACTGCTGCATTCTAAAAGCACAGCTTGAGTCAAAATGCATCAGCTAATAAGGCAGTGATTGCAGGCAAGACTCTAACTTGACTCCAAGATGAAGCTCTTTCATTATTATGATTGCATGTAACACTGTGTTCTTTAGTATATTTTGTTCACTCCAAAAACAAAAATCTGCGTACCTTCTTTGCAATATTGCAACTCCATGCTGTTTTTCCATTAACTGTGATAACATTTGATCACAAGAAATTAACCCTTAAGGAAAGAAGTGTTGATAAATAGGTGGCATTACTAATATGGTTATGAGTTTCTTTCTTTTTTTTTCTTCCTTCTATTAAAAGGAAGAGCCATAAAAATTATTTGTGGAAGAATAATTAATAGAACTGCAATTTAGTTTTGTCAGTACATAAAACATCAAATTAATGTTCTTTATTTGTAATTTCTTGGTTGGCCAGATTTAAACTTAGTAGTTAACTCTATTTTTTTTTAAAAAAAAAACTTGTAGAAATTGAAATGAACATACAATTTTCTGTATCAATGAGGGCCCTGGAGCTGTCCAATTCTGCCCAAATGGTCACTCCTGTGTGCATATGTATGTTTGTATGGGTGGAGGGAGGCAGGGCTGTCTTAACAGCATTATGGGCCCCGGGCAAAGCAGTGTACTGGGGCCCCTAAGACAACTACTCACAGGAATAAAAATATAAATACTCGATAAAATTAAACATATATTTATTTTATTGGCACTTCCAACAAAATTGGTGTTGAAACATTAAAAACATGCGGGCTTGTCTCATCATCAATGGAAAAAAATCAGTGTTAATGTCTATTAATACATGCAGTGAAATATAATAAATATGTTGCTGTATTTATATGATACAAGGTGCATTGAAGGGTTAACATACACAGATTAGTATGGGGCTCCTATGCTCGTGGGGTCCACGGGCAAATGCCCATCAGGCCCATGCATTAAGACAGCCCTGTGCAGTACATCACTTTGTGGATCTACTAAGACCATCAGAGGTCTACAAAACATTTGAGAATCACTGCTGCATTAGAAGACATAGTGAGAAAAGTATACATTGAGGACAAGTGAAGTTCTAAAATGGTTACAAGCATTTGTTTAGTGGCTGTTTGAAATTACAATGACAGTAAAAAAAGTTACAACTGGTCTTTGCACTTACAACCGTTGCAGCATTCCCAGAGTCTCATGATCAAAATTCAAGTGCTCAACAACTGACATGTAATAGTTGCAACATACTGGGTCATGTGAATGCCATCTGCAACCTTACTAGCCAGCTTTGCACGTGCACGTGCCGAATGGGCGCTTCGTGCATGTGCAGTAACTTTTTTTGCAGAAAACCCCCTAAAAAAAGTGTTCTGTGCATGCGCAGAGCGCGCGGAACACAGAGAACGGTAAGTACGGGTGTGCGGGTGGGCTCAGCTCCCAGTCGCGGAGAACTGGTTCGGTGACTTCACAGCGTCACCGCTACCGGATTGTGCGAACCGGCGCGAACCGGGAGCAACCCACCACTGGAACCCACCCTTCAGTCAGTTTGTGAATATAAGCTTGTGCGGAGACTCGATCAGAAGGAAATAGCTGAACTTTGGGAAATGAACAAAGAAGGTGGAGTATTAACGATTGGAAACTAATTCTGCTTAGTGTTATTAGGGACAGAAATCTGATTTGAATTTTAAGTAAGGATCAGTAACACTTCTAAGCAACTTTTCTTTCTTCTTGCTTACCTCACCAGATTATACAGAGTTTATAATTTAACAAACTTATTTACACATTTTCATTGCATTATTTTGTTACTAATAAATTTTGGACCTCTTAAAATCTGTCTCTGATTATGCCAACCTTACTCTGAAGGCTAGAATTTACAAACCAGAATAACCATTGTGTTTCTGAAGTCATTTTCAAACAAAAAGAAGCATCGAATGAGTTTTAAAACTTTGAGAATTTTTAAGAGAATTTTGTTTAGAGAGAAAGTAAGAATGACATTCCCTTTGCTCTTTCCACATTCCCATTTTAAGCGTAGTATGTCATGTGGTTTTTAAAGTTTCTTTTGATTTTTTGTATTTTTAATCTGTTTTTAAGATTATAATTGTTTTTACATCCATATGCTTTATTATGTTGTATGCCAATCTGAGTTGCCTTGAACCACCAAATGAGTGGCATATAAATTTGATTAATAAAAATAAATAAAATTTGAACATAGCTAAAAATTGGTTTCATACCAATATACAAAACCATATTGTGTTGAACAAGTCATAGTTTGTTCAGTATACAAAATATTCTAAGTCACAAACTGTTGTTGCTGGAGGCTACAAGAGCAATAATCTGAGATGGAGAAATCAGAATCCAAGAAACTTTAATTTCTCCAAACCTACTGAAATTATTTTTTATTCTCAGAATTAGTTGACACCTTTATCCAAAACCATAACATCATTTCTGTTTGGGATTTAATCTTTCCTTCATGTAAACTGCTATCCCTCTTTTTTTGTTTCTGCCAGAGCTATGAATAATTTTCCTATTTTAGGGGCTTTCAAAAAAACCACTTTTTTCCTTTGGAGATGTGCATTTCTTGTAGGCACACTATTTCCATGTTCAATTTTTGGAGTCTATTAATTATTTGTCTTCATTTAATTGGTGCATTCATTCCATTTATATTAATTGATAGTAGATTCACTTCCTCTTCCATTGAGTTGACTTATTTGGCCTTCCTACTTCCTTTTTTTGTTACTTCCCTTTGCTGTCTTGTTCCTACCCCCTCTCTGTACTGATTTCTGGACTCTAACTGTTCACTCGACCCTTGGCTTGATTAATTTCCTTCTTGACTCTTTGATTCTATTTCCTCTCTACTATCTAATTCTTCCCCAAAGTTTTGTTCAAAAAATTTCTGGGCCAAAAATTTCTAATTTTTGTTTGGTATTTCCAGTCAATAAATCTTGTTTCAATATATCAGTGATCTTTCTTTCTCAGACACAATCATGATTTCCCTCCTGTTCTCCCAGCTTAAAGATGGCAGTTTCCTCCATTTTGTCCAGTCACTGTCACTTCCTTCACCTCTCTTTCTACTTTCTCCAACCTTCTCACCACCTACGCACACCTTCAACAATTTCTCACAACCACCGTCTCAGTTCCAACCTCTATTTAGTTTCCTGTACAATCCAGCAATCCAACAGCCCAATCCACAATTCAATCCCTTTCAGTGCCGCTTGTGTAACACTTTCACTCTCTGCCAGTCCTTCTTCCACTCCCACCACAAAGGGGCCACTTTCTTCCTCCTTGGAGACTCACTGTTTTCTTTTCCTTTCCCCCTCGTCTGCAGCCTCTTCAGTTCCACTGAGACAATTCAGATTTTTTGCCACTTATAAAGCCCTTCTCGCCGATGCGTCTTGTTTTCTTTCACTTTTCTGCTTCCTCATTTAACATTCGGGCCACTATGCCTCTGGACCAGGCTCGAGCAGCTGGTCTTTTTCACACTGGATTCGGGGTGGGTGGATTTCCACTCTCCATGTTCGAGGATCGCTTTCACTCCACCACCTCTGGTCTATCCCCTTTCATACGCTGTCCCCTTCAAGGTTCTGCATTGCCATTATAAGCTTCCAGACATAGAAAATCGGGCAGAGAAAGTGGAGAGTCAATTCTCTGCTGCGCACCAGTACGACGATAACCCCGGAAGTCCCATAACATATTTTTATGTAAGAATATACCCCATATATAAAAAAGGAAATAAAAAGGATCCTAGTAAGGCCTATTGGCCTGGTCCGCCAATTGCGCCCTTTCCTAGACAGAGACGACCTTCGTACAGTCACTCAAGCACTGGTTACCTCTCGA
>JANHFM010001165.1:126923-137907 GCA_032468115.1 Grayia smithii
AGGCATATACAAGGAATGAAGGTATTGCTAAGCACATTGAGTTGTGCTTGAGAAATTGTAAGCCACCCTGAGTCTCCGGAGAAGGGCGGTATATAAGTTGATTTTTTTAAAAAAATGACTTACAACCACTCAATTCATGACTGTGTTAGAAGTGAACTCCACCAAGACAGCACAAACACCTAAGGACAGAAAAACCAGAGGCCAACACATGATTAGTTCCATAATCAAATCAAGCAAAACAAAATTGACATTTGAAAGGGAACCTCCTAGAATAGCCACAAGAAATAAGATTTAGGAACTAATCAGAAAATACAAAAGACAGAAACCAAGACAGGCAGGAAAAGAGACAAAAACAAAAGAAAGTCAAATAGATAACAGATATTGATCAACTCAGGAAAAGATTTAATCAGGAATAGAAACATTAACACAAGGGAAAATACCTCCTCGCCCAGGAAAAATGCCTCCAGCCAAAGAAACATAACAAAACCAAATGGAATTAGACTCATTTGCAAACACACTCACAAAGGAAATCACACAACAAGTGAAAATAAGAGAAAAGACTCCGCTAAGAAACGAATATAAGAACCACACAGTTACCATATTCAGTTGGGAGCTCACCCAGGAACGCTGGACAGTCACTTCGCTCGATCGGTCTTCCTGAAAATAAAAAGATCCCGCTTTCAAGCAGCTCGCTTCTTGTGGTTTTTCACGCGGCATCAGAACGCTCTCCCAGCCGGAAAATTCGAACCCTCGGGGATTTTCCCACCAAAAATTCAACAACTGTTAGAAGTTACAATTGCACTGAAAAAAGTGACTTATGACAATTTTTCCACACTTAACAGTTGGTGCATCCCTATGGTCACATGATCAAAATTCAGATGCTTGGCAACTGGCATGTATTTATGTCAGTTTCAATGTCCTGGAGTTATGTGATCACCTTTCACCGCCTTCTGATAAGCAAAGTCCAGGGGAAAGCCAGATTTACTTTACAACCATATTACTCATTTAAAAACTGCCTTGTTTAGCAGTGGAAATTTTGGGTTCAGTTGTGATCATGAATTGAATATATCTTAGAGGGTTTATATTTTCTTATATCAAAAGAATTAGCCAGAGTCTTTTCACACTTGATAAATTGATGCAATTTCCACTTTGTCATTAGTCAACTACTAGGAAAATGGAACTTGCTTTCTTTTTTTATGGTATCTCTGTATGATTGATACCACTAACTAATCGACTGACATACTTAGAATTTACATAGAATGTGAGCAAGATAAATTTTCTGCACTTCTATAGTAACAAGTTGAATGTACGCCCATCTATCTTAGTGTACAGCTTTGTCTTGTTGATAGGAAACTTGCTATATGCCACTAAAGCACTTTAGCCTGCCTCAGTTTTTGTCACAGTCTCATTTGCATGTTGCAACACTTCCCAGTACATCTTGCATAAAATTAATAGAGTATTGCACTCCTTTTTTCTCCATTTCCTGCCTTATATATTTAAAATAAGGATGTGTTTGCCACTTAGGCTTTTGTTTTGTTTTTTACATGGGTGTACTTAAATTTGGTCAACTTCTTTATTATGGTCTGACAATTATACAGAAGCAAAAATATATTACTAGTGTTTAATTAAACATTGCACCAATGCTGGAGGATAAAGAAGCAAGTAGGCAGCCATATAATCCATTCGTTTCTTGGAGCCAAGCTGGGAGACTTTCTCCCTTTTAGCAAAAATGAATAGGCTAGGGTTTTTTTTCCTCAGTTGGATAAATTGGTGAAAGGATCTTTATTAGCATTGTAAAAGAAAGGATCCTAGTGACAGTCAGAATAGCATGGGAATGGGAAGACATCTAAAAAAGGAGGGGAGAGAGATTATCATATTGTCATGACTTACAAATTGACAATTTTTAGAGAAAGTTGAGTCTTCTTTAAAGTAGTATAGCATTGAAAACTTATTTTAACATACCTCCCTGGCTTTCCTTTAGGAAATTATATTTGTTTATTGTTCTTTCTTTTTTTAAAAAAGTATACTCTATAATTATGGTTCCAGTCTTATGTGAATATGTGTTGAAATAAATGTTTGATTCACATGTCAATAGACAGGAGAGTGTAAATCTGATTATATCTCTCACCTCTTAGTTTTCCTAAGGGAAGACTTGAAAATGTTGCAGTTGTTGTTATTGGTAGTGATGATTTTGTTACTAAAATATTATGAGAACTTTTATATGAAGTATACAACCTACACAATTACCAGTAATAGAAACATTTCATTTCCCCCACAAACATGCAATTTGTAGCCCTAAAAATATTGATAGGATGCTATACTTCCTAACTCAAATGTCTATTTTCTAGATTTTTATCTGAAGCATTTTTAAAAATCCAATTTCTAAATTTTATAGGCTAGCAGTGAACAGACTTAGGTCCAAATTAGAAGAGTTATGGCACTGCCATAGAAAAATGTGAATTTGTCTCTTTAGTTGATCAGTTCATAGCACAACCAATGCATCCTTTTACTTGAGTAGGTTTCAGATATCTTAAGATGGTTATTAGTGGCATTTTTCTCAGTGCTCAAATAGTATGATACTGTCACAATGCAAATATATATTGAAATTCAGAATTCTGTCAAAATGTAATTGCAAAAGAGTTGTAAAGTACCAGTTTCCCTTCAGGTTATCCCTTTCTTTAGTACATGTATCATTCATGACTGGAATAGAATCTTCCATCCAGCAATTGAACAGCTTGAGGTTTTTTTTGTTTTTTTTTTGTTAAACTTGCAATGAAGATAATCAGCTTCAGTCCCATTATCTGCCCACCAGTTGTTGGATGATCACTTCCCCTTTGTGTGCTACAGTGCATGTTATCTGGCAGGACCAGGAAGGAACGACCTAGCATAGATCTTATCCTCTTCTCTGTATGAGTTGGGCAATAAGTAACTGATCTAGAATTGTTATAAGATTATTTCATAAGATAGGCAGTAGTTTGATTTGATGGTATGCATAAAGTCTATTTCAGCCCTATACCTAAAAGAAGTTTGGTTCATCCACAATTCTTATGAAAGCAGATTACATGTGGAAAGTGGGTATGGAGCTAAGATCCTGAGACCATTTGGCATCTTAGCCTTTCTCCTTTCATGTTTGGCTTAGATACGTACATAGAAAAGGTCTGTGAGCTTTAAGTTTACCATGCAGCTGGGTAGTGAAACACAGCTTTTTCTCTATGGTGCAACTGTGCTTAAGAAATTAGTCCTAGCGTATGGTGAAAAACTACATACCTTCATTACTTGTGCTCATTTATAAAATTAATTGTGAATATAACTTTATCTTCCATTAATCTCTGGATTCCATAAAGCACATGAGAAATCTTGTGATGGATCAGGCAGTGTACTGATGTCATGAGAATTCTTGTGTATTGCATGAAATCAAGCCACCAAAAGGTCAGGCTGTGATGATCTTGTGTCCCCTTCATTAGTCTTGTAAGTTTCTCATTAGTATAGCTCTACAAGATCTTGTCAGTATTGCACAGCTCCAGATTGGAAGCATGTGCATAGATAAGTTACAGGGGTTTATTTTGTTGACATAATTTAAAGAGAAACATCTACTTTTCCAAAGAGAAATTATTCTTTTAAAGGGTTAGGAAACCCTTCACGCCAGCTCCTGCCAGTCATCTGCTAAACTAGATAAATGCAGAGCAGAGCAACTTGCATTACAGACAGTGAATTAAGGACAGTGGTTTTCACAGCCTTTTAAGATAGATAGACATACCATACTATTGATTGCCTCGTTTGGATTAGACTTCAGGGTGGGGAAGAAGCTGCAGCTGCAGCAGCTACAGTTAATTCTAAAGGTGAATACTGTAACATATTTGTAGTTTAAAAAGAAAGGGATGCTGTCTTTGATAAAGCATTTTCTTGCCATACATTAAATTTATTTCTGGATATTGTTATTTTTTTTTTAAATCACAGAGTCAGGGTCCCAAGTAAATGTGTGATGCATCATGAAAGTATCTTGTATTTCCTTGTTGGAACTGGAGCAGAATGTTTTTCCAAACCAAATCTGAATAATTTCCATTTACGAATTGGAAAGAGTTACCAGGAAAACTTCTGACTAAGGACAAACTACCTAAGTGATTGGTTATTGCTACTATCTGTTCTATGAAGTCTACTCCTTTTGATTATATACAGTCAGTTTAAAATGGGGAAACATTGTATCACAGGGCAGTTTTGCCAAGCTTCTAGAGAGATTTCTCAATGTTACTTTCCCAATTTTATACCATTAAAATAATGTTAAAGAGTGATATCTTTAATTGAGATGTGAAACTAGTATAAAATGTGTGTGACACTAGTAATCCATGAAACATTTAGGCAGTATTCAAGCTTTCATTTTGAAGACATCTTAAGAATTTATATCCAAGCCTCCTCCAACATGGACAGCTGCTTCTTGGACTGAAGTCTCAACAGCTGCTGTCCTTTTTGTGACCAGCAAACTATTGAGATGATCACATTTCAGGCTTTATGATGCAATAACACTTGCAGCTGCACTTGTTTCAAAAGAAGGGTGTTCCTTTTCAGTGGTTATTGAACATGCAAATTGGCTAAGAGAAGGAAGTTTGTGATGTTTACTTTTTCTTTATAAAAAATATGGAGACTATTAAAATGGGAGCAAGGTGAAAAAGAATAATGAATAGAAATCTTTTGCTTCAAGTAAATGTTGACCTGTTAAAAAGTGTGAACAGCAGCTTTTCTTTTTATGCCATCATACATACAAATATCTCTTAATATAAATATGGTCTCCTTTTTTGGAAAACTTGTTGGTAAGATCTGATTGTACGTGATTTATCAATGTAATATACAACTATGTTAATTATATAATGAGCCAACCACAATTTGTGTGAAGCATGATGTTTTGGTGCCAAAAGACTGTATATAGTCATAATCCAGTGTTCAAAGCAGGGGCATTATTTATTTCTTCATTATAAACTGCTTTACAGATCCATGCTTTATCAGTTAGATTTATTATATATCCTATTAGCTGAATTCTAATTGGATCCTTGGTGGGAACATCTGTATGGCTCATAGTTATGATTTACTATAGAGCAGGCATGTTTTTCTGTTGTCCTGTCACCTCTATCTACACACCCGAGTGTCCTTGAACTTTATTCTGTTCATGGAAAAGAACTTGAAATCCAACATATAATATTTCTATTTATTGCTATTTCTCTCTCTACCTTTCACATTCAAAAAATGTGAAAGGTAATGCACAGTTTCAAGAAATTTGCTAAAAACTCTTGGTCTGAACTGAGATTCCACCAAATGGCTAAAATGGATAGAAGCCAAAAACTTTTATCAGGAAAGTTTCTTGCAGGACTTATTATAACTTGGAGCTCTTACTAGATGGATATTGGGGTTAGAATATCTGGGCTGAAAAAATCAGGGGAGCCTCTCAATAACAAGGATTTAAATTCCCGTACCTCTTTGCTGTTATGTATTGGATTTCCAAATGTTTGCAGTCCAGATTGAAAAGTCCTTTAAAACAGTGGTCTCCAACCTTGGCAACTTTAAGACTTGTGGACTTCAACTCCCAGAATTCCTCAGCTAGCAAAGCTGGCTGAGGAAGTCCACAAGTCTTAAAGTTGCCAAGGTTGGAGACCCCTGCTTTAAAAGATGTCAGATTTCATGAATCCCTCAAACCACTTGAATGATATTGGAAAAATGCAGGCATGAGCAGTCAAAAGTAATTGCTTATTAAATGCTAACCATGAACTCAGAGAACAGAAATAATTTTCCTTGATCATTCTTCCCTGAGCAGCCAGAAATCTGTTAGAGAAGTATATTTACATGAGCTGAGAGGTTCTGATGTAAAATAAGATGTAGTTTTGTTAAAAGAACATGGCTAGAGTTTGGTGTAATAGTTACTTTAACTATAAATTTTTAGAACACTAAAGCTTTTAATTTATTCATCTATTTTTTGGGGGTAGCAAAGTGTAATGAGATTTCTAATTCATGAAAGTTTTATTATGAATGCTAGGTGTGCTGCTGATTTTTATTCTAGGGTGGACACACAAGGTTTAGAATACAATTCAATGACCTGTCCTGTGCTTGTTTCTCTTGGTTTTAATTCTGTGTATGAACTGAGAACAACTGAATGAGGAGTAATCTTTTATATAAATTAGGTCATTAATTCTAAGTAATAAAGGTTCCATTATATATAATGCATACTCTGATCTTATGAATATGCAGTTGCCTCCATTTTGACAGAATATATTCTACATGTTATTTTTTGAGGGTCTTTTGTTATTAAGGGATGAGGAATAACTATTTATATTATGAAGGACTTGGAGGTATTCTTTCTTGGCTGTATTCACCCACATATGACACACACACACATACTGCATATATACAGGCCATGAAGTATAAAGTTCATGAAAACAGAATTAAATGTGTTTATCTCTGCTACATATATCTCTACAAAGTAGATGCTGATTAATGCTGGGAAGAGATTATGTTGAAATTATTTTACTTAGAATAATATATTTTACTGGAGTCCTCAGAAGGCAAATGAGAGCAGCTATTAAAATATGAAAGCTGCAGAAGGAAAAAGAAATAAAATGGCCTTTGTGCAGCAATTCATATATGGATTAAAATTGATTGCATTTGTGCTAATGTGCAATGATGCAACTACAGTTTTACTGTTAATCATGCACACAAGTACATCAGTATGAGAATATTGACAGATAAACCTATTCCCCATGCTGGAATTTCATTTGTGTTGATTAAAAATGTTTCTAAATATAATTTTTTTAAAGGCCGTAAAATAGAGAAATATGAAGAGCAACTCCATGAAATAGCAACCAGTTTTGTGTAATTTTGCTTTTTATAGTTTGTTCAAACATGTCTCCTTTCTAATTATATGGAAATATGTTTTCTCTAATCTTGCTTTATCTATATAGGCTAGTACTGTGTGTGAGAGAGGGAGGGAGGGAGAGAGAGAGAGAGAGATGCTTACAGGAATCTAGAAGAATATAGAAGGTTTATATATAATGCTGTACAATACAGAAAACTGGAACCATTTCCCATTTGCTTGCCATTAAATTTCATAAATTTAAGAATCCCATTCATGATCCATAACTTACCGCAACCATTAATAGATTCTGCCCCTTTTTACTTACTTTAAACTTAGTTTTTGTTAAGAAGACTCATCATCAGGAGATGCTGTTGTCTTCAAGAATGCTTGTAATTTATTAACAAGAGATAGCTTCTGTGATTTGAGGACAGGGAGAGAAAGCAAGTTCAGTCTTACTGAGAAGCATAAAGCAGAGATAACTGTGTTTTCCTTAGCTTCTACTTATTTGTTCTGAGATAATGCAGGTAGGTCAAAAGTTCAGAGATGACACTGATTTGCCTTGGGTGTGATCCAGCAGTCTGAATCCTAGTTTGGTGCATGATTGTCATGAAAAAGTACTCAGTTTATGATTACTATAAGCAGGATTCCAACCACATACTTTGCTTAGGCTGTCATATTTTGTTCCTCTATTAAGGATATATTTCTTTATAATTTGGTTAAGAAATCAATTATGTTTTTATGTCATTGATCAATAATTTTAAGGCTATGCATACATGAAATTATTACAGTTATTGAACAGATACCATTCCACAGTAAAGGCAACTTATTTGCTAAGTTTAATATTGATACTTAAAACAGCATCTTTACTATGCTAATGTCATTTTACATTAATTGTTTTGTTTTCCCCACGCTAAACAGTGGTAATAATCCATTTTAGTCATCCTTAAACTACATCTAAACTAGTCTTTACCTTTGCATGCATATTCTAAAGCAGGGGTAACACAATGTCATGGCAGATACATCACATGATGTATCAGGACTTTTTTCCGCTTTGCTAAACCGGGCGTGGGCATGGCTAGTGCATGACGTATCCGGCCTGCGGGTTGGGAGTTTGACAACCCTGTTCTAAAGGCATTTATCCTGGTATTTCTAATCCTTTTTACCTCAATTTATGTTTATTCCCTTTCTTGAAGCTTGAATCATTCTATTATTCACAGCAATGCAAATTTATCCTATATTCCGTGTAGCAAAATGCATTAATTAAAAATTAAATAATGAATGCACGGAAGATGAAGATTGATATAAAGAAGAATAAGAAGCATTCCTTTCCCATATTCTCTGAAATTGTGTCAAAAAATAAAACTGCATTGTTCAGTCTTGTAACAAATAAGAAAACAGGCAACTTTTGCTCCCATTTTCAAGACTTCAAATTACCAATTTTCCTACATTCTGTGACATTCCATTAGATAAGAAAGAGAGGTTCTTTCAGATGCAAGATCAGGTTGCTGCATTAGGAATTATACAGATTACAAATAATAAATAAGGCTACTTTTCAGCCTTAAAATATCTAAATAGCAGTACTGTTATATAAATATTGAAAGAACAGTCAAAACTATAGTCAGATCTATGTTTTTCTGTATTAAATGCTTCAATGTACATCAGGATTCTACCTATGCTGCTTTTTGAGTTGAAAATGGTACATATCTGTAATTTGTTAATCTCTGTGCAATTCCCACTTGTATTTACTTAGAGATTGCTTTATTGATTTTAACCAGATTGCAGTCCTTATCTTTTTAATAAAAAATTAAATTTTACCTTTTTCACAGTATCATTTTAATGCTATGCACTGCATAGTAGCCTACTAATAAGAAAAATATTATATCTAAACATTTATTTTGGTTATATCCTGAATCAAGAAATAATCCAGTGCTGTGCATAAAATTATCTAACTAAGCCAGTACAACTTGGAAATATTCATGCTTCAGCAGAGATATTGCAATATCACTGTGAACTTTGTTGCCATTCTTTGAAAAGATAGCTACAAAAGGAATCGGTTTTATCTTATTTATTCATCAAATTTACATGGCTGCTCATTTCACAAGAAAGAATTGCGAAATCAGCAGTCAGTTGCTGAAATGAACAAATGGTGTCTATTGGCAACAATCAGTCCTATACAAAAGACAGTTACAGGGAAAACTTGACTAAGGCCTTAGCAAATTTAAACAGTTATCAAAAAGTACAAAGTTAATACCTACAATTTGAGCATTTTTTTTCACTTTTCTTTGTCTGAGTGGAGCAAGAGAAATGGAAGCATGTTATTTAGACAGTTCTTGCAAAGACCTGTAGCGCAAAGGGTAGAAATTCATATTTATGTGATGTAAAGTGTGATGGATCACTCTCATTTTAATTAGTGAATGAGAATGACCATGCTGATTTTATTTCTCAATCTTATTTCAGTTAACATCTATGCACTAAGGGTAAATTATAGTGCTCCTTAAAATTTTGAATTTTTAAAATTTCTGTATAAATTTGATCTAAAACTTGAGCTGTTCTCCACACAAGTCTTAAAACTAAATAAGGAGTTCACAAATATACAGTAAGAAGTACTACACATACAGGATTATTTAAATTAATTTTAAAATAATCCCTTACTTCAGAGGTTTTGCTCATTTGTGATCCGTATCTGAGAATCTATTGATTTAGGGTTGTAAGCAGATTCTCTTCCCAGAAATGCCTTCTTGAGCCATTCTGCGCACCTTGTCCAACCACCTAGATATCTTAACCCAAAATTCAGGAGGACTTTATCCTTGGCCAGATTCATTGTCGTCCCACCACAACAACTGTTACTAATAGGAGATACCTAAAGATCCCCTTTGAACAGAGACTGTGTCCATGTGGTGGATGAATAATTGAAATTATGGAACACATTACTCTGCATTGCCCACAGTATGCTGTACTCACCAGGAATTATCCCCATTCTTTACTAAATATTCTGGTCATTCTGACTTGTTTTCTCTTAAGTTATTATTATAGGATCAATCTGTTTTTATTTCCTTGACCAGTATGAGCCGTGGTGGCACAGTGATTAGAATACAGTACAGTAGGCTACTTCTGCTGACTGCTGATTGCCAGCAGTTCAGCAGTTTGAATCTCACCGGCTCAAGGTTGATTCAGCCTGTAAACTGCTTAGAAAGGGCACTATTGCACTGTGAAGCAGTATATAAGTCCAAGTGCTATTGCTATTGTTCTATTTTTTGTACAGTATGCCATAATACTTCCTCTAATCATTTTTAGATATTTTAGAACAATTATATTTTTCCTTCATTACTTTAATTATGACTTTTGTGTTTTATTTGCTGGTCTGTGACTGAATAAAGATTGATCGATTGGTCAATATTTATTTCACCCTCTTTAGATATTAAAGCAATAAAAGCATATTCTGAGATATCTATATATCTCCAAATAACAGCATTAAAAAGGGGCAGGAACATGTATTTTGAGGGAGTATTTGTCACTTCTGCTATAACCTCTACTTTTCAGTGAAGATGATGGGCTCATTTTTATAATGGCCACTGATGCATGGTTTGGTTAGCCTTGTTTCTCTGGTTAACTATTCCACATTCTTATTAAAAGAAACTAAAACTCATCTATCAAAATAGATGGGTGAACTGAATTTGTTTGCCAGTTAATATATAAGAGATTATGTTATGTTGTTATTTCAAGAAGTGACAAAACTCTGTTATATAGAGTATGTTAAGTTCAATTTAATCGTAATAACAAATTAAGAGTAAACAAACATTTCAAATTTGATTGAGATTATCAGTAACCTTTGGGTTGGTAAAATACATGAAAGGATTCCAGCTCTACATAAGATTTTAAAGAACTGATGAGGAAGTCTTCAAGATTTATGGGACTAAATTTAGTGAGAATTTACTTTGAAGATTTTGGCTGAAACAAATTATCAAAACAGGAAATGCCTCTTGAATATATTTTAGACTTTTGCTTAAACATTTTGTGTTGATATTGGATTAGGTCAGTGTTTCTCAACCTTGGCCGCGGGAAGATGTGTGGGCTTCAGCTCCCAGAATTCCCCAGCCAGCTCTGCTGGCTAGGGAATTCTGGGAGTTGAAGTCCACACATCTTCCAGCG
>JANHFM010001165.1:138007-154445 GCA_032468115.1 Grayia smithii
TTGAAGTCCACACATCTTCCAGCGGCCAAGATTGAGAAACACTGGATTAGGTGAATGCAACTTGTTCTCAGAAGGAAGTGTTTGTGAAGTTTTACAACTTTTAATTATGACCTCTTATTTCCTAAACGAAGTACAAAGAAATATGGAGTCCTATCCTGTGCTTTTTCTCTATTGCACCTTTCAGTTTTGCTTTTCAATAAATGCCAGTTAAATGAAAGTGAAAAATCCCAGTAGGTGACAGTGACTTCTAGCATATTGCCTACTAGTTTGAGTTTGGTTTTTTGCTTTCTCTTACCTGAAGGTCATTGAATATTCCAGAAACTTCAAGTGTGAAGTTGAACTTCATTTAACACTATAAAGTTGAAGGGAACCAGAGAAAAAAATGATCAGCCATGCTACATTAGTTTTCTAGAATCATTTGAGAGGTTGGTATGTCAAGTGGCTGAGCTATTAACACGAGTTGCTTCCTTAAATCCTTGTCTTGCCCCTGATTATGTGCTATTATGTAAATACCTGGGGTCTCAGAGGCTAAATGAAGGGACATAACATTTCCACTTATGTCTGGTATAGGAAACTGAGATAGGCAGTAATTAAGGATCACATGTTTATGATTTGGATATACTTTGAGGCAGCCATAATGCCTGCGAATGAATTTGCTTGTACACATACATTCAATCCTCTGTGAAAGGCCTAAAATGGTACTGACACAAATTGCACTTCAGGGAGGTGCAATTCAGTAATCATTACTAAAGTGCCTGGTTTTCTGTAATATTATTCAATATTGGGAGAAATATTTATGATAATGGATATGACCATCATAGTATTCATACTATATAAGATGGCTGAATTGTGTCTGCAGTTGAAAAAAAGGACCCCAAATTCTGACATGTCAGAATAGCAAGCAAAACAAACATCTCACATTTTAATAGTTTAATATAGGATTGAAAAATGGGCAAAATGTTCATTCTCTTCCTTCCCCCACAAAGTCAATTTGTACAGTATGAAAAAATTGCTTTTGCTGTAGCCATCATCTCTAAAATGACGAAGTGTTTTCCATTTTTCTGTTCCAAGTTAGGTTGACATAGCCCAAAATGCCATGATTTGTCTCACCTTGTGTGTACTTCGCTAACTGTAGAGAACAAAATATCTCCAATTTTAATTGAGTACCTACTAAATTTGCTTCATTGGCCTCATAGTAGCAGAGTTTTTAAAAAGTACTCAACAATGATGATTGGGAATCTAATATGGTACTGTTGGGGTCCTCAGTTGCCTGCTGTGCTCCCTGCTCCACTTTAAAATATCACTTTAATTAAAATGTAAGTGCCATCTCCTGGGCTCATTGCTCCAATAAAATATAAAGTAGGTGGTCGCAACTCAGTGCTTTCTTTGGAAGTGGGCCTATCTGCCAAGAAAAAAGACTATCTTTTGAAGACTGGAGATATATTGGAGAACAAATTCACCCAGTTTGCTGTGATAGCCCTGTTGCAACTCTTGAGTTGAATTCTGAGAGAACACTGGTAAATAGAGATGGGGGAATGGGGATGGGAAGGTTTGAGTAGCACTAGACATTATATATCACAAAATATAACTGTCCTAAAAGTATTCACCGATAAACATTCAGGCCATCCTATATTAAAATCTGGAGTCAATCACTTAGCTTATGCTTTCTATATAGCTCTTTCTTGGCACTAAAAACACTCATGTTATTGCTGCCAGTGCTGTTGATCCTACTTGTATTAGCATGTCTTTATGCCAAGGGGGCAAACTATTAACATAATCTAGTGAAACCTGTTGGGGCTATAATGTAACAAGTTTCATTGTTGTTGAATATTATTATTGTAATATTCGGTTTCATCAATGTTGATCAGAACTGACTGCACCAATCTAACTTCAGATTATAATGTCCTAGTATGTTTAGAAAAATAGCAGCCATTCATAACAAAACTTTGATGGAGCTTAGTGCCTCCACTTTGTCAGCTGTCACATAATTTTTCTAAGGGTTAAGGATATACTACATAACTTTCAAGGAAGTTTACAGCCATTGGGGTTGGTCAGAGGTTAGAAGATATTTACAGTGGAACCTTGTTTTCATGAACCTTGAATCAGTATTTTGAATATAACAGACATTTAAATTTTGTCCATAACATGCTAGTCATCAAGATCCTCATTTAGCATATCAGTGCAGATTATATGTACTTTATATATTCAACTCGTGGTGGCGCGGTGGTTAGAATGCAGTACTGCAGGCTACTTCTGCTGGCTGCCAGCTGCCAGCAGTTTGGCAGTTTGGGTTTCACTGGCTCAAGTTGACTCAGCCTTCTGAGGTCAGTAAAATGAGGGGACAGATTGTTGGGGGCAATATGCTGACTCTGTAAACCGCTTACAGAGGGCCATGAAGCACTGTGAAGCAGTGTATAAGTCTAAGTGCTATTGCTATTTTAAAAATCCTATTTGTCATTTAACAAACAGCCAGCTTCCATTGACGCCTCTTTTTCCATTAGCTGTTAAATTGAAGATTTACATTATTGTTTTGTTAAAGCCTTAAAAAAAAACCATCCAGAAAACTGAGCAATGTTTCCAGAATTCAGGTTTTAGCTCTCCCTGCCACTTCCCAAACTACTGTCTATGATTTATTATTTCAGTAATTTATATGGTGAGAGTTCACAGATCCAGAATAAGTCTTTTCCATACAGTGCTCGCTTGTATGAATGCTCAATTGTTTTATGTTCTTTCATCACAGTGCAGAACCTTTTCAACTCAACTCCAATTGATACTTTTGCATTATGTAATTTTTCTATCCTGTAAGCTTTTTTTATTTTAATCTCAGAGTAAAAGATTATATATGCTATACCTTATATATGTATTTTCTGTGTATAGCATAGCTAAAAGGCAAGATTTATTTTTGGAAAAGAATTCTGTTTAATTGTATTCTGTAACTAGAATTTATTTAAACTTAAAATTTATTTCCTTATAGGCATAGAGTAGATAACAAAGAATTATAAAGCATGAAATCCAAATTATAAGGGATCTGTGATTTAATTATGTGAATAGATTACACTGTGGCTTTAAACACATGTTGGACAAATATTCATAGATGTATTCTGGAAATCATTGCAGTTTTTGTTGCTGCTTCCATAATACACAATTACTTTACAAATCTATAGAACGACTTTTGTTATCTTTTGATCAGAGAAAAAAAAGCAAAACATAGTTTCAAATTTCTGAAAATCTAAAGAAGTTTAGATGTATTATGTTAAAAAGCATGATTTTGCACTAGAGAATTTCCTACGAAGAGCTATGGCTTAGAGTTAAACAATGCATGAAATTTGCAAGAAGTCTGTGAGGAAAAGCTTTCGGCCAAGAATGTTAAATCTTTCTATGAATTTTTATAATTTCCATAAATGTAGTCTTTTGATTTTTCTCTTGGTTTTGCAGCTTCCAGATAATAAAAACTGAAGGACCTTTAGAAAAAAAATTAGATAATATAATAACAATTAGGTTTTTGTATTAAAAGCAACAACAGGATAATGCTTATCTGTTTCATACTTCAAATTGTCAGAAATATCCTGATTTTTTTATGGCTAGTCTGTGCACTATAAAATTATTTTTGTTGATACAAAATCTTGTGTTAAGAAATACTATGGCTAAAATATGTGGGAAATATAATGAAAGCAGTGTCAAGCAAGGCCACAGCTCATCCTAAGTCAGAGCATGCCAATAGGGACCAGAGGGAGGTGCATCTTTGGCAGAAGAACAGCTATGAGTGTAAACTTGTGAAATGTTGACACAGCAGTGAAAAGAGTTGGCCCTGTAGCCTCCTCAGGATATGAACTGAAATGATGGTCTCTTCCTTTCCATCTGCTGATTTATGCTTTCCACCTCTTACCCTGCAACACAAACACTTAAAGATTGTTTCAGCTATTTCATGGATAAGAAATTGGAGTAAATCATATGGGTGGAAACTTTGTTAACGGTTAAAAATGACATAAATCAAATAAAGCCCAGTGAAATTTATTTCTGCTTAACGGTGTCTCTAATCTAACTGCTAGCAGTAAAAGAGAAACAAAAGCAGAGTTACAGCTATGTGTTTGTCAGAAAATGATCCTTTTCTACATCTGTAATATATTCTGCTAGTCCTGGTGTTTTAAAAGCTGGAATGGCCAAAGTGATATCTAAATATCTTGATAGATAGATAGATAGATAGATAGATAGATAGACAGACAGACAGACAGACAGACAGACAGACAGACAGACAGACAGACAGACAGACAGACAGACAGACATGCTGTTTTGTGGAGGAATTGTTGTGGGGAAACTAGTGTCAAGTTCACATGCTCCTTTTATTTTCCTCATCTTTTGATTAAATTAATATTTTTGTGGCATAGTAACTCTAGATTCAGAAAAATAACTCTAGCCATTCACACATGCAAGTAATTTAGCAAATTAATATAAATGGGTGGCTACTGTTGTTCAAAGCACAAAACAATTGTTCATGTGATTCCAGGTGATGGCAGTCTGATGGCAGTCAGATCATGGCAGTCTGAATCATTGTTTCACCTCTAGTTTAAAAGGTGCACAAAGAAAGACAGGGTGGATTTGATTTAAATCAAGTCGATTTAAATCACTAGTAAAAGGCTTGATTTAATTCAATTCGTTTTAAATCATAATTTTTAAAAAGCAACTGTCCTCTTTGTCCTGTAGCAGCTCCTCCTCTGACCCGCTATTGACTTACTGACAGTCCCAATATTACAGAATATACAGCCTTATCCTACATACTAAGCTCCATTTCATGCTAAATAAACTAAATTATTAAATAGAAAACTATCTTTAGATAGATTTTTACTCCAAAAGCATTTTATTAAGATAAATTTGATAAAAATAAAAAAAAATCCGATTTAAATTTTAAAAATTAAAAAAAAATTTTTTTAAAAAAAATCGATTTTTATCCACCCTGATGAAAGATACCAAAGCCATGACATCATTGATTTGCATATGAATGTATCTGAGTTTAATCATCTTTCTGAATCGGGAATTGAGGGTGTGGGTGGTGGTGGAAGCTGAATTCCTTTCAGGTGACACTGGACTATACCTCCACCATTCCTGCCTATTGGCCATTCCATCTGCAGTGGAAAACATTAGGCCTCAACCAGGGGTGGGTTCTACTTACCTTTACTACCGGTTCTCTTCATGCACGTGCTTTACTCGTTCACTGTGCACGCTCGCTTCCCTCGCACGCACGCACGCACACCGAATGCGCGCTCCACATATGCGCAGAAACTACTCTACATTAAAAAAAAAAACCTAAATACAAGCGCTCTGCGCATGCGCAGAGCAAAAAAACAGAAAAAAAAACAGAGAAAAAAAGTAGGTATGGGCGCATGGGTGGGCCCAGCTCCTGGCCGCGGAGAACCAGTTCGGTGACGTCACACCATCACCACTACCGGATCGCATGAACCGGGCCGAACCGGGAGCAACCCACCACTGGCCTCAACAATGTGACCTGGGCTTCACCTGCTATAGCAATAATCTCTTGGCCAAGCTATGCATTTTGTTTTGATATTAACTTTATTCTTATCTTCTGCTTACTCTTCTCTGTCTTTTTATAAAGCCAACCTTTGTGCTTAATGTTCTATCTGACCCTGAACTATGAGACAGATTATGATTATCAGATGTTTCTGTATGAATGCCTTGGCATTAACAATCAGTGTTACCTGTTCACCATTTTAACAGAGAGTAATGGTATTATTTAACATATACAGGAAGTATAAGAGTTGGTGTGTTGTTATAGGCATTGCATGAGTTTCTATACACGCTGTATTATGGGGCAGATTATATTGCCTGTTTTGCAAGTCACATCTGAATTTTCAGAACAACATTTTAAATTTAAATTTCCATGAAATCTCTACTTAAAGCAAAAACCATTTGTTTATTAAAGATACTCTCTGAGTCTGTTTCATTCATTTTCACCGGAGGAATTAATCCTTTTCCACAGATTCATTGTTTGTGTATTTTGTGGCACTACTGTCCCACCATTTTCTGAAGCCTAAGGAGGTGTACATGGAAACCTAACTTTATTTTATCACAAGGAAAAAAGTCTTGTGCTGAGATAGATGTTTGGCCGAAGTCATGCAGTAAACTATGTGGCTGAGTAAGACTTAAAAATGAGTCTTCCCGGGCCTGGTCAAATCCTTTAACTACTAGACTATTTTACATAGGTTTTATCTCTGCTGGAATGCATACACACACCTCTCTCAGAGAGTTAGCACAATGATGTAAACTAAAACTAGGAATACTGGGTTCAAACTCACTCTCAGCCATTAGATGATGCCTGGTCAGTGACCTATCTTATCCCACAGAGTTATTATAGTGGGAGTAAAATATAATTGATCCCCATGTGCCTGGAGCACCTGGAGAAATGGTGGCTATATAAATAAATAGACCAATAATAAAAGGTGTAAGTTATTGTTTTGAATTTTTTTTAGCATTGCTGTTCCTTGCAAGGGAGGATAACATTGGCTGTTTTTAAACAACAATAACAGCAGTCAGAAACCACCAGCCCCTTCAAATTTAGGTTATTAGTTTCTGCATATAACAATGTTATTATACTTTTCCAAATTTGCTCAGAATTAAATGATTTACCATGTGCTGCTGCTTTTCTATTCAGTTTCTAAAATCCACAGTTACTGAACATTGTGTCTTTGTGCTGATACATTTTCTAATTTAAAACTAGTTACTATGGCCATGTTTATCATTAGGCCACAAACATATGAAGAATTGGAAAAACACATTTTCTCTCTTTTTTAAAAATCATATTTTACTGCGTTTTGAATGACTTGTATCCATTTTTTATAGGTGGTCTCAGAAGCTGCTGGGCAAGGAGTTTCAATCGATGCTAATGACACATTTAATTACTGGAACTGGCCTAATGCTGTCATCTTTGCTGCTACAGTGATTACAACCATCGGCAAGTATCAGTTTGTCCATATGGAGGTTCATTTATACATTAAACAATATAGGGAAATACTATTTAATGAAATGAAAAACTGAAACATTTGAAGAAGCTGGAGGGAATTGATAATATGGTGGTGTCTTAGTTTGGTCTTCTAGATCTCAGTGTCTCTTTGCCTTTTTTTAAGCCTGACAATTTAGAGAAACAAATATTGGCATCATGAATAGCTCTACCTGCCCTAATAGAAATAGATTCTCTGTTTACTGACTTTGAACCAACCTATTATGTAAAACACAGGGAAAGAAAGCACAGGGAAAATAGCAATTTCTATGACAATATTTTTCTTCCATAGAAATGCCTAATAATTGGATTTCAAAATCCATTCTCCTGAATATATAGCCATTTGTTTTGTGAGAAGATTATTTTTTCAAAAGCCATGTATTTCAAGATGGTGGCTTTACAATACTGCAGTGAGAAATGTTTTCCCTGCAGTTCTCAAGGTATTGCTGACTTTGATGGAAAAATTGCAGAATAAATATGATAACGGAACTGTGGGATGACATTTTTTTCGGGTTTGCTTTTGTGCTATCCCTGTAAGATACAGAAAAAACATAAGAGTTACAAAGTTTGTTTGTTCTGATGCAGAGCACACATAGTGCTGGAAAACAAACTGACCAGGGAAAGTGGGACAGGGAATTAGAAACCTTGCTGCTAAATCAAATAAAGCACCATGCTTCATTTGTTACTATTATTAAAATCTATTTGAAATATATGTGATGGTTCCTCTCTTCCAAAATTTCCCATAAACAACTCAAGAAAACCAATACAACATTTTTATAGTTTGGTTTTCACAATGTTTGCTAGAACAGGGGTCCCCAACCTGTGGGGAACCATGAGGGGATTGCAATCGGGCTGGGAAAAGGGCTGTTGAGTGTGTGGGTGCACACCACTCGCATGACTAGCATGCGGGCTCATGCCACTTGAGCAAATGGAGCCACATGCATGCATGCTGACTGGCTGCTCACACAACCATCCCCTCTCCCCCTGCCAGTCCACAAAACTGGAAACATATGTGGAACTCTGTAGTAGAAGGTGAAGTTAAACAGCACTCCAGTCATTAACAAATCAAAAACCTATAGGACCTAGTGGACTATCCATTGAAATATGACAAGCAACTTGAAGAAGAATCAGAAATATGGTACAATATTCTTAATTTTACATTTTGTAGCAAAGCAATGCTTAGGATCACCCAATATAGATTATAACCCTAAATGGAAAAAGAGATGTTAAATGTTCAACAAGCTTTAGAAAAGAAAAATGAGACTTCATTGCTGCTGCATGCTTGATAATTAAGAAAACCAAAGAATACAAAAAAAAAAGTCATTATGTGCTGAATAGATTATTAAAAAGTCTTTGAATTGTCAAATCATGTCACATGGTGGAATGTGCTTTAAAAAATGAGAATCTCAAAATACCTCACTGTTTTTGTGAGAAACATTTATGCAGTTCAGAAAGCAACAGACTGGCTCCAGGTTGGCAAAGGAATGAGGCAAGACCATATAATATCTATAATCTATTATTTACCCAATGTATATGCTGAATATATATTAAAGGAAACTGGTTTGGAAGATGAGCATGGCTTTAAAATTGGAGGAAGAAATATCAATATCAATAACTACTATCAGTGACACTACTTGATAGCTGAAAAAGTAAAATATCTGCAAATTAAACATAAAGACCAAACTAATGACAACATGCTTTAGAATAGACAACTAGCTTTGCAATTAACAATGAAGGTACTGTATTGAAGTGGTGGATAGCTTGTGCCTTTTAGGATCCAGTAATAAAGGAACAAGCAGTCAAGAAATATGTCACAGACTAAGAGTAACCATGAAGGTCTTGGAAAAGTTATTCAGACACCCTGATGTGTCTATAACTATAAAGTCTCAAAGGAGCAGGATAGGAAGTGTATTCATGCTTTTGAACTTTGGTGTTGGAGAAGATTCCTGAGAATATAATGAGCAGCCAAGAAAAGAAATCAATCCAGAGTTGTCATTCGAGGCACAAATGACTGTGATATATTATGAAAAATATATCCTTAGGATATATTATGAAAAAGACCTAGGTAACTGTGGAGAAGATTATGATTCTGGGAAAGATAGAAGGAAAGAGGAAAAAAAGACAATCAGCAGCATGGTGGATAGACACAGTTGTAGTGGCAAATGGTCACCATTGGAAGACATAATAGATCATTTAGGGATTTTTTTTCATCATGGAAAAAATCTCTATGAGGTTGCTAAGAATAAGCTGTATAATTTTTTCAGCATCTAATCATAAAAGACAAATTACACCTTTTATTATATGTGACTCTCTTGGCATGGTTAACTTTTTAATAACAATATTCTTTTTCAGGTTATGGAAATGTTGCTCCAAAAACTTCAGCTGGGCGACTTTTCTGCATCTTTTATGGACTTTTTGGTGTTCCACTCTGCTTAACATGGATCAGTGCTTTGGGGAAATTTTTTGGTGGTCGTGCCAAGAGGTTGGGCCAGTTCCTAACGAAGAGAGGAGTAAGCCTGGTATGGAATTCTGTTTAATTTGCTTCCAGCACATGAAAATTATTGGAATTGGATTATAAACAATCTCTCAAGAAAATCCAATTTAAGGAATGATTATCTAGCACCTTTAAATCCTAACTAATAGTTAATGTGATTTTTTTTAAAAATCTATGCTGCAGTTCCATCTCTGTCCCTGGACAAAAATAGTAAAAAAACAAGAACACATCATAATTTCTATTAAACTCATAATTCTCCATAATCTTGGATTTTTGGCCCAGAACTGCCACTACGTTTTCTGTATTAACTGTTGTGTAGCAAGGAATTTGATAGAGATAATGCAAGAAGGCAGAATACTGTCTAAAATGAATCTGCTTGAATTGTCATTTTCTTGCTCTTCTATTTAAACTATGTGGCTTCATAAGATTTCCACTTTTCTCTTTTCTTTTAAATTCCCTAGATTTGAGAATTCTGCTTTCTCAACTAGACAGAGTATTTATGTTTTGCCCATCTTATGCAACCTCTGCTTTTTGCTATGTCAGTTATCTGTTTCCTGTTCCTTGGTGCTGTTTATAACTTCCTTGACTAATAGGAAAGCTGACTGTAAACCATAATAAGCTAACAGTTTAGATTTTAGTGCAACATTCACCCAGTCAATATCATAATGCCCTGATGTAAATTGATGTTACAGCTGCATCTGTCATAGTATGTCTGGCTCTGGTTTCCAGACTTCAAAAAGGGTATAGTATAGTGAGAGAAAGTTAAGAGGAAAGCAAGTGAAATGGTCAAAGGGCTATAACTGTCTGTTTTCATTTAGAAGGAGAGTGAATGACAGGTGACATAATTGAGGTGCACAGAATTTTGAATGGTATGAATAAAGGAGACAACAAGAAACAATGTTCCTTTTGCCAAAATATAAGAACTAGAGATCACCCAGTGAATTTGAATCAGGACAGTTTTTTAAAAACATAACACTTAATTGAACTTTGGAATTTGGGATCACATGCTGACTACCAGCTTGGCTACCTTCAAAAAAAATGCTGAACCAATTCATAAAAATCACAAGGATCAGAGGATTTGCATCTGAAGGCCATTGGCTGGAAACCGGCAGTCTCCTTATTCAATTGATTGGCCTTCGTCAGAATACACTCCTGGACTAGATTGACGGGTCCAATCCAGCAGTTTTTGTTACAGGCCTGAATATTACCTTGTTTTAACAGATCACATTTTATATACCGTAGTCTTGAAAAATGCATTTGGTAGGTCATTTTTCAGTGATAAAATGGGTCAAAGAGCCTTCATAGGGAAATTAGAAATTATAAGTGTGTTATGAAAAGGAAATTTCTCAAGGAATTTCTACAATTTATTATTATAGTTGGTGGAATAGGGATGTAATCAATGAGAACACGTCACCAACCAAAAATGACACACATAGGACTTTGTGCACACAGCTGAAACAGGAAGTAAAGTAGAAATTTTCGACCTTGTTTCCATCTGCACAAAATAGCCAGAAATAATAGCAACTTCCTAAAGTTTATAGTTATTCTGTTGTTGCTGCAAGACAGTATATCAAAAATATGACAGATGGATTTTCTAAATATGAGGGGAAAAATCTACTAAATGTAGATTGCACTGTATGATTCATCCTTCTATCTTCCATTTATTACAGAGAAAGGCACAAATTACTTGCACAGCTATCTTCATCATTTGGGGCATTCTAGTCCACTTAGTTCTTCCTCCTTTGGTTTTTATGGTGACTGAAGAATGGGATTACATTGAAGGCCTCTACTTCTCATTCATCACCATCACCACAATAGGATTTGGAGACTATGTTGCTGGTCAGTATTAAACTTGTCATTTGAGTAGTTTCTAACATGAATATTTTGTGAATTTCCATTAGTTTGCCTTTAAAGATTTCAGAACATTTAAATAGAAATGAACAGTACTATAACTAATTGCAATTAAGATTAAGTAATGTGTTCATCTCTGTGCTGTGCAGAGACTCAAGACAAAAAAAAAAGAGGGATGAAAACATTATTTCAGGGAACAACCGTGGAACTATATGTATTTGCTGTTCTGCTTCCTCTAAGCCAGATGATATCTACAATGCTTTCATTGTCTAAACTTATGGGCGACTTGACAAATAAACAAGACTAGATTGTAACATGTTATTTATTATTTGTATGTGTTTGATGTTGAAATAATCATAATTCTAACTCTGTATAATCATTTAGCTAATGAACTTTGAAAGTTTTTCTTTTCTAATTTCCAGAGTAGACAGCTGTCATCTTAGTATCTGAGCGTCAGTTGATTACTGAGGTCTCGGAAATGGGATAAGCTAGGCTTCTAGAGATTTGCCGAAACTTCCTGTAAATGTGCCATAAGCACAACTTACTCAAGAAAATGTTGAATGTTTAATACTGTTAATAGCAATAGCACTTAGACTTATATACCCCTTCATAGTGCTTTTACAGCCCTCTTTAAGCGGTTTACAGAGTTAACATATTGCCCCCAACGATCTGGGTCCTCATATTTAACATATTTCTGGATCAGTGAGTGGATTCACCTACAATAGCTGAATTTATATTTCTTGTGCTGTCTTTTTTTATCCTTTTTAGGTGTGAATCCAAACATGGAGTACCACTCCCTCTATAGATACTTTGTGGAGCTGTGGATCTACCTAGGTCTTGCTTGGCTTTCACTGTTTGTCAATTGGAAAGTCAGCATGTTTGTAGAGGTTCACAAAGCAATCAAGAAGCGAAGGAAAAAAAGAAAAGAATCCTTTGAAAATCACTCTCCCACCAAAAAAGTTCTTCAGATGTCTAACACAAAAGATATCAATATATTCAGTTTCCTTTCCAAAAAGGAGGAAAGTTACAATGATCTCATTAAACAGATTGGAAAGAAGGCTTTGAAAACAAGCAGTGACAAAATTCTCAACTCAGAGCAAACCAAGCCAACTTTACAGCATACCAATAAAGACCTCAAAGTGATGTACACAAGGAACAATATGTTTGACTTTGACAATGTTTCTCTTGGACTGCAAAACTATCATGTGATGCGGCATTTGACTGACAAACGTCTTGGGGACAGCCCAATAGAAGGCAATGTGTTTGTAAATCAGCTGGACCGAATCAGTGAAGAAGAAGGGGAAGCATGGGATTCGCGGGATTATCGACCTTTGATTTTCGAAAATGCCAACATAAAATTTGTAAATGAGGGTGAGGATGAAGAGGAGGACCTTTCAGATGATGAAGAAACTTCAAAGTCTTCAGTGGATGACAATCTTGCACAGGAGCCCCAAAGCCCCCAAAATCTGCTGAAATTTTCATCCTCTGATGAATCTACTTTTACCAGTAATGAGATGGAGATATCAGTGCCTTATGAACAGCTTATGAATAACTATAACACATCAGATATTGGCAATGCTGCAACGTGAAAAAGATGGGAAGGAGTTTCTTGAAATCATATGATGCAACGTGTTAATAGATAATGATCTGAATAAACAACCATAAGTGAAGAAGAAGGAAAATCCTATGAGATATTTTCCACCACTTCCTTCTGTTAAGCAGACTAAAAACACGTGTTTCCTGGATCTTGTCTGTTGGTGAATTTTACTCACTATGAAATAACTGTCCTAAAACCTTGAAAGTTCTCTAGGGATTTGATGGTTTTTGAATTTAAGAGAGGAAAAGCCTAAACTGATTGGACTTGTCTGTCCTTCCTTCCTTCCTTCCTTCCTTCCTTCCTTCCTTCCTTCCTTCCTTCCTTCCTTCCTTCCTTCCTTAATATGATTTATATGCCGCCCTTCTCCCAAAGGACTCAGGGCGACTAACAAAGGTTAAAAATACAATAAAAACGGTTTAAAAATGTTCGATTAAAAATCAAATTAAAACATCGTTAGAACATTTAGAAACCCCTTTAATGGATCAGCCAATTTGATGAAATAGCCACGTCTTCAGTTCGCGGCGGAAGGAGCGGAGATCGGGAGTTGTCCGAAGCTGAGTGGGCAACCCATTCCAGAGGGTTTAGTCTAATGGCCTCCAACCTTTTGGGTACCAGGGACCGGTTCCATGGAGAGAGGCTTTTCCATGGACCGGAAGGGGCGTGGTTTCGCATGCGGCCTGCATCCCACAGATGGGGCTTCATTTGTTTCCGCAGCCCGGTTTCTGACATGCCGTGGCCTGGTGACAGTCCATGGACCGGAGTTAGGGAACTCTGCTTTAGTCAGTATCATCTTTTTTTCTATTCTTTTTTTCAATTCAAGGATTGCATGATTTTTTTTTTTTGAATCAGGGGTGAAATCCAGCAGGTTCTGGAGAACCGGTAGCGGAAATTTTGAGTAGTTCAGAGAACTGGCAAATACCACCTCTGGCTAGTCCCAGAGTGGGGTAGGAATGGAGATTTTGCGATATCCTTCCCCTGCCATGCCCACCAAGCCACGCCCACAGAACCGGTAGTAAAAAAAATTGAATTCTACCATTGCTTTGCAGGTAAAAAGGCCTGGCAGAGCAATGGTGCAGGTTCCTGTTGTCTCCGCACTTCCTGTTTGTTTCCTGTTTTATTTATTATCATCATTTATGTTATAATCCTTTAAAGAGCCAGGTAAAATCACTTGCAAACAAGAAATAATCAACATTGTTAGCTAAAGTATTTTTATATGGTTTAGAGCTCCAGCCCTCAGAATTGGTCACACGATGATTCTGTCAGCATGATTTAAAAAAATAAGATTTGGAGATAATTAACAGCGATGTCATCACACAAAACATACACAATGTGACAAACATTGTAGTCCCCACTGGATGTTTAAGGGCAGAACTCCTAGGTACGTTGTTGTGGATTGTAAAAGGAACATTTACATTTTCTGGCACCTTGAATCCACCAAACCTGCCATTTTAGAAGCCCTAACAGGAATGAGCCACCATTAATAGATAGCAGGACTAATCTGCATGTGAAATTTCCTATTTTTGCTCTTGTTATGTAAAAAAATCCAGGTTTATTTAATTTTATTGCATTTAAGAGTGGCAAAATACAAATGAAAATGCACTACGCAGATAAAGATACATACATTGCCAAAGAAAACAAAACAAAAAAAAACATAGAAAGTGCTTTTATAAGAAAGTGAAAAAAATGCAACAAAGGAAAAAAGACAAAAAAGCATCAATTTGATATGGAGAACCTAAGAAATGAGTGGAATAAAGAACTAGAAGTTCCTTATTAGCATGACAATTTTTTAACTTCCATAACAAGAGTGAACATCAAATTATGACTTGTACAACACAAAATATTTAGAATTTATTGCACTCTGTTCTGTTTGTATAGAAAAGGCTGTCAAAAACAGCATTTGTTAGAAATACAATAAGATGACATTTCTTTAAAATAGACGTTTTTACAAAAAACATAATTCTGTGTTAAAATGTTCAGATGATAATTTTCTTTTGAACTAGATACCTAGTATTTGGAATTTGACAGCTGGACAACATAAATGGATTCTCCATATCTTATTATGGCCAAAGGATTGATGTTGCGGTATTGGAAATATTAATATGTGGCCTTTTCACTCAATGAATTGAAGGCCTGATAGCCCTTCCCAACCTATGAGCGAACTGCTATGTATAGTATATATGTAGAATATATTTAAGGCTAGGCCAATGGGAAGCAGTGATGATGTGCTTCGATGAAGCCATTTGGGTTATGGAAGCATCTCAGTTCACACTGTCAAAGCCAGCCCATACCGTTCATCTCCCTGAATTGCTTTGGGTGGGTCAGAACTGCCCATACTATTTGCTGAAGCGATTTGGAATGCCCACCTAAGCTTCGGGGGCAGGACTGACAGCTGCATGCATAAGAGTTGCAGGAACTCCTTTGAAGAGAAGGACCAGGGAAGATATGATAGCAGTCTTCCAGTATTTGAGGGGCTGCCACAGAGAAGAAGGGGGTCAAGCTATTTTCCAAAGCACCTGAAGGCCAGACAAGGAATAATGGATGGAAACTGAACAAGGAGAGATTCAACCTGGAAATAAGGAGAAATTTCATGACAGCGAGAACAATCAACCAGTGGAACAGCTTGCCTTCAGAAGTTGTGGGAGCTTCATCACTGGAGGCTTTCAAGAAGAAATTGTACTGCCATCTGTCAAAAATGGCAGGGTCTGTTTGGGTGGGAGGTTGGCCTAGATGACCTACAAGGTCCCTTCCAACTCTGTTAATCTGTATCTGTATAGCAATAATGAACTAAGTACAGGTAGCCCTTAACTTACAATTATTTGTTTAGCAACCATACAATGTTATAATGATATTGGAAAAAGTGACTTAAGACTATTTCTCACAGTTATAACCATTGCAGCATCCCTACAGTTACAGGATCAAAATTTGGATGTTGGATAACTGACATGTATCTATGATGGTTGCAGCATCTCAGGGTCATGTGATTATCATTTGCAACTTTCCCAGCTGGCTTCTGACAAGCAAAGTCAAAGGGAGAGTCCAGAATCACTGCATGATTCACTTTACAACTGGAATTATTTGTTTATCAATTGTGGCAAAAAAAAAGGTCAAGACATTGGACGATTCACTTAATAACTTCCTTACTTAGCAACAGAAATTGCTATTGTGGTTGTATGTCAAGGACTATTTGCATGATACTGTTGCTTCCTTTTCATTTACCTAGTAGAAAACAAGGAAGAGCATCAAGGGTGGTATTCACTTACCTTCCCTAGTGGTTCACAAATGTGCCCTCACACAGCTTTCAGTGCATGTGCAGAGCCTCAAAAACAAGGAAAAATGAGACGTCATGACCTCCGTGTGGATGGGTGGGGTATCCCACAGTCACCCCTACTGGTTCGTCTGAATACCACCTTTGATTTAGAACAGTGATTCTCAACCTTCCTAATGCCACGACCCTTTAATACAGTTCCTCATGTTGTGGTGACCCCCA
>JANHFM010001165.1:181618-192380 GCA_032468115.1 Grayia smithii
GTGGACTTCAACTCTCAGAATTCCTCAGCCAGCTTGCTTGCTGGCTGAGGAATTCTGGGAGTTGAAGTCCACAAGTCTTAAAGTTGCCAAGGTTGGAGACCCTTGGTCTATAACCAAGCTTGCAAGAAGACAAAAGAAAATAATAATAATAAAGGAGGAACGATAAGTCGTTCAACTGTCAGCCACCTCTTCTTTAAAAGCCAAATAGTCCTAATGCAAAGCCATTATAATTCAACCATCCTGAAGATTAAAAACCAATCTGCAAAGTTATGAATATTGTAAGATCAAGTATTCTACAAACCCAATATTTGAAGTAAAACAACAACTATTAATATAATTAATTCTCCACTGTTTGCATACTACAGGTCAATCCCTAGACTATATTGCCTCAGCAGGTAGTTAATCTTGGCTATTCTCAGAAGCTACCATTTATGACTTTGTTGAACGAGGAGACTTATTTATTTATTTATTTTATTTTATTTCTATGCCGCCCTTCTCCCGAAGGACTCAGGGAAGCTTACAGGAACATAAATAAACAGTGCAGTATAAAAACATAAACAGACATGGACAAGCGACAAGGCATTGCATTTAAAAAGGGGCAAAATCCGAGTTAAAATCCATAATTTAAAATTTAAAACTAATTAAAATTGAATTAAAAAAGGTCAACCATAGCCTGTTTGTTGGAAAAGCCATGTCTTCAGGTCGCGGCGGAAAGAGCGAAGGTCCGGGACAGTCTGAAGTTCTGTGGGTAGATCATTCCACAGGGCTGGCGCTCCCACAGAGAAAACTATGAGGACTTATGACTGGTCCTCATAGTTTTGGCTGTTGCAGCATCCCCACTGTCATGTGATTGTCATTTACAACCTTCACTGCCAGCTACCAATAAGCCAAGTCAATGGGTAAGATGGAAAGAGGTTGCAAATGGTGATCACATGACATTGTGCCTAATGACCATGTGGGAGTTGCTTAACGACAGCAACTGGAATGATTGTAACTACCATCGTAAGTCAGTGCAATCATATGAAGTTACGCTTTTTGACTGCATTACTAAGCAATGAATTGACCAGTTCCAATTACTATTGTTCAGCAAGGACTACCTATAATGGCAAACCCCTTTCCAAGAAAGAGCACAGATGTGGTCTTCAGGACTTGACTTTGATTTATGTGTGTTTGTATTTTTTATCATTGCATAATTATATGTGCATTTCTGTTATGTTTTTTTAATCATGTAGAGTTACTGTTGCATCAGCCCGGCGCTGAGAAGAGAAATGTCAGGAAATGTGGTTGCAGCAGCTACCATTTTGATTATCCCAGAACAGCTCTGAATATAGTGTATCCTATGGGAGTCCAGAACTACTGGGAGTAAACATAATTTTGAAAAAAAAATAAGCAACAAACCAATAGGGAAGCATCCAAAATAAATGTGAACAACTTATCCTATGCTGGAATGAGATAGTGAAAATCTAGCACTGATCACTTCAAAATTTCTCAGTGAATAATCTGGTTAACCCTTCGCAGTTATGCTAACTCGCTACTACCTGGGACATTTGAACCTGCAAAAAAAGCAACTATCCTATTCTTCTTTATCCTTGAAAATTTTAAAATTTTCCATGGCTGTCAAAATAATAAATAAAAATGCACAGGACTTTGTTTAGACTAGGCAAGAGAATATCAGCTCTTTAAGCCTGTGGAGCCTGCAACCTTAGCTGCTGTTGACACCAGGAAACAATAATAGCCAAATAATTCATATAAGGCAGGGCTTTTGGAGAATATCACAAAATACAAATAGGACTAGAATGACTGTGGTAAAAGAAAGCAAAGATATTACCAATAGTAATAGGCACTATTTAGTGCAATTCCAAAACCACTTGGATATCACTGGCAGTGACAAAATCACCACCGGTGAATTACAAAAGGCAGCTTTACTTGGTACAGCTTACATCCTGTGACAACATCTTTAACATTATTGAACAACACATTTATCTCTCCCTGGGAATCGACAGATGGATAAAAATACCAATTCTAGTTTAACTATCTGGCTGACTGTGCGACCAACCATAATAACCATAACAATAACCAGAATAAGCAAAGATTGACTTATACCAAGAGCTCATCCATTGCATTGCATTAGTTTTTGGTCCACGTTTTTGAAAAATATGAAATCTTCTTGGGGCTTTTTCACAAAATCTGTCAGAGAAACTTCAAAGCAGATATTAACTCATTCATTTACTTTTCATATTTATATTTTTGCTGACCTAATTCTGTACTTCTATGCTTCATATGTTCAAGAACTGTTTAAAGAAAAGCATCCTATGAGTTTCTAATCAAGGAACTAAGACCAAACATTACTGTAAAATTATGCTATTCATTTCCAGATGCACCACCCTCATAAAAAAAATAAAAACACTGAAGCAGTCCTTATTTCATAGTTTTGGCACTTTATTTGATTATTTATGGCGTCTTTGCAATGGAATAAGTGACCAAGTCAATAGCTTGCATTTTATTTCCTTTTAAACAAAACACAGCTGGCAAATTGACAAAGTTTCCATCCCTTGTTTATATAGACAATTTTTTCCCCTTACAAAATTATTTATTTAATAGCTTGGAACATTTCATAAGACATATCACAGTTCATTCAAACTAAAGCCTGGGACACAAGTTATTATTTAAATATTGTATCAAATGCATAGTCCTGAGTAATTTTTGCCCTCTCATTATATGATGATAACATGGAAGCAGAACATTGCCTGAAGTCTTTACAAACTAAGAGAGGAACCATTTCAATAGTTAACTATTACTGCATATTACTTTGATACACTGAATGTATGGATTTTAAGGGCATATTGCAGCCTTCCCAATCTGGAGAAGAGACTACAATTATTTGAATTTGGATAGATCTAAAATATCAGATTCAAATTATCTTACTTCAGATACATTATACAAAGACCTAGCTCTCTATAGAAGTCTTTAATGCTGGGAAAGATAGAAAGAGAAGATGATGACAACCAGCAGCAAAGTGGATTGAGTCAGAGAGGCAATGAATGCGCAGATGCTCCTGGAGAATATCTATCCATGTGGTCACTAATAATTAATGCCACTTTGATGGCACATAATCAATCAATCAAATCCAACATGCCTAGATTAGATGGGCGAAGGCTGAGGAAGGATTATTTATTGCTTTATGTGATCAAATGATTAAACGTAGTCCTCAACTTATGATCCGGCACTTAGTAACTCTTCAAAGTTATGCTGGACTCCCTTCTGCCCCAAAGATACTTATGACCTTATTCTGAAGTTCCAATTGCTGCCCTCCACTGCAGTCACATGACTATAATTCATTCACTTGTCAACTAACCCATATTTACAACCATTTGCAATGTGCCATGGTCATATAATTGCGATTTACAACATTTTTACTGAAAATCATTTACTTGAAACCATTTACTGAAAAGTATTTACTTCCTGTTTTCAGCAAAAACATCATGTAGTGAACCATGGGTTCATTTAATGACCGCTGATTCACGTAATAATCTTAATGATTTGCTTAATTACCACCTCAAAAAAAAAATTAAATCGGGTCAGTCATGTATTGCCCTGCTTTATGACGGTCTTACAATCATAATAGAAAGGCTCCATTATGGTTGTAAGTTGAGGAATACCTGTATCTTTCTGCATGGTATTCTAAAGAGTAAAACATAAAGAGGCAAAAGCATGCCCCAGAGTGATTACAATCTAAATCAGAGGTCTTCAAACTTGGCAGCTTTAAGACTTATGGACTTCAACTCCCAGAATTCTCAAGCCAGCTATGGTGAAGTCCACAAGTCTTAAAGCTGCCAAGTTTGAGGGCCCCTGATCTAAATCTTACCAGATGGGTAACAAGTAGCAAAGTACATTACAGTAAACCAAGGGGGGAAACGTCTGAGAAAGCACCCATTAAAAGGCTGCTATGGAAATTGCTCAATCTTCCTGCCATTGCTATGCAGAGTAACAGCGGGTAGCATTCAACCCAATCCCTACATTGTTATTTCTTTCATGGAAAGTTCCATTTTCATCTTTAGATATATCGGAAGCAGAAAATGCATGCTGGTACACAAGGTAGGAAAAAATGACTAAATGAATTAAGTTTCATTGAGATCAAGAGTCAGAATCAGTACAAACAAGATCAAATTCAATCCATGGTTTTATGCCTGGTAAGCATGCATTAGTTGGTTTAAAAATGTGGGTATGACTGCTGATGAAGAAGGGTATCTAGAGAATTCATTGGCAAGGAACTGTGGCCGTTGTAATCCCAACATATCTGAAGGATGCCAGGCTTGAAAAGTTTGGTGTAAAGCCAAGGATAACAGAATATTTGCAGGGTAGGAGTGAGTGGGGGTGGAATCTTAGTGCATTTTCTGAAATATGCACTATCTGGGTGTTGTTTGCTTAAGTAAGATCTGTGCATACAAAGCTATTAGTTTCTATTTAAATAAATCATTGAATTCAAACTCTAATAGGTTTTGTTTGAGTATTACTTGCAAATTGTTCTCTGATAAAGCCTCTTATACAGTCTATTCTGGAAGTATATCAATGTAATAATAATAATCATGTAAATATAATTGTTGTAATCCAGTCACATGTTATGTACTCAGCTATGTATCAGACTATCAAGGACTGGACTTGCTCAACTGCTGGCAAAATAATGGATTGGAAAGTTGCTACCCAGCTAAAATCTTCTAGATGATGAGTAGATCCATTTTCCAGAGGGAGGATTAAGCTTCTCCAGGACTCATGTAATCAGTGATAAAAGATAAGAAAAACATTCTGCCCAAGTCCAAGTATTAACAACTTTTAGAATCATTTTAACATCAAGGTTAATTTTGATGTCTTATGGATTCATGGATTATGGATAAAGAATGGGTTATGGGAAGAAGAGAGATATTTGTGTAACCTTATAGGGGGTCAAGAACTATCAAACTTATTTATACTTGCGTTGAAGATTGGCAGTTACTTCTTTTTGTATTTTTTATTTATTTCACTCTTCTTTTTTCTTCTTTTACTTTTCTCTGTCTTTTCTTCTTATTTTACTTTTTCTATCTTTTCTTCTTTCTTTTATTTTGCATTCTCTCTCTGAGATTAATTTATATTAATTTCTATTACTGTAATTAAAATCTTTAATAAAAGAGAGATTGATTGATAGACAGACAGATGAGAATGTCATGAGAATGTCAAGATTATATTAGAACCATAATGGTGTAATATGATAAAATTTTCAATTGATAAGATTTCTTTTTTGTCTATAAATTTCAACAAACATTCATGCTTACATGTATTCTCCAAATTGTCCAACTACCTTGAGACATCTCCTTCAGATTCCCACACAATTGGATTTCCCGGAAACTTCATCTGAAGCTCTCAAACTCTTCATCTGAAGAGTTTAATATCTTAATTTTTAGGAGCCAAATGTTTCCAGCTGTTGTCTTCCATTTTTTCCCACAGCATCTTGGCTGAGATCTGTTCATGATTGCTGTTTTGCAATAGCCTGAGATATTAGCATAATCATTGTTTATGCTGGATGGACAAATATTCTTCAAGCCTTACTTCATTAACTTGTTTTTTTCTATTAAAGAAAAACTTGCTAACCTGTTTATCTTCAAAGAATGGAAACTTTTTCCATGTGAAACAGTTTGGGCAGAATGTTTAAAAAAAAAAAAAAAAAAGACAGTCTTGATACTTAAAGCAAACCAAATACCAGAAGTCAATCTGAGCTGAAAACTGGGAAATGTCACTCAGACTTCAGTTGCTTTGCAGAGCTAAGAAACTGTTTATAAAGAAACAGTTAATCTTTAGATTGTTTGATTTAAAGCTTTTGCTTTCGGCTTTCTAATTTATATTACCTAAATATTTAATTTTCCAGTAATTAAGGAGAGTTATGAGGAGCACTGTGACATAAGAACTTCCCATACAGAAAGACAAATGAATTTGAAACAGCCACAAATGCATAAGAATGAGCACTTGTGATGATGCAACTGTGCTTTGGTAAGCCTACAGTCCATTAATTTTTTTTAAAAAGACATTTTTTATGATATTAGTATTAGTAAATGCTTCAAACTTTTTATCTGTATTGCACTCCTAATACCTGGATGAATGTGGTTTCCCTTTCATGGTATATGTCCAACCTGAGATTTAGCTATTTTTCCAAGGATGCTCTATTTTGGCTTCCTGAACTGAGCAGAGGGAGAGACTTGATGCCTTTAATGTCCCCTTTGATCTCCACTACCCTCTGATCTAAAGTACCTGATAATTACAAAGAAAAATGCAAATGATTATCCAATAAAAACAGCTGAAAAGACCTGGATGAAAAAGTTGGGTTTTTTTAGTATGTAGAAATAGTGGGGTCTAAGTAGACCTCCTGCAAGAGTGAATGTCATAGCACAAGAATGTCATGGGAATGAGGCAGGGGTGGGTTCTACTTACCTTTCCTACCGGTTCTAAAGGTGCACGCACTTTGCGCGTGGTCGGGGTGCATGGCGTGTGCATCCGGCGTGCGCGCTTTGCACACGCGCGTGCACCAGACAGGTGTTCCTGCACATGCACAGAAGCTTTTTTTGACAAAAAAATGTCAAAAAAGTTTCCTGCGCATGCGTGCAAGCGCGCTTTGCATGCAGAACAGTAAGTACGGGCACACGGGGGGGCGGTGGTCTGGGATGTGTAGAATTGGTTCGGTGACGTCACAGCGTCACTGCTACCTATTCGAGCGAACCAGACTGAACCGGGGGCAACCCACCACTGGAATGAGGTAGGAAAAGCCTTAGCTGGATCTTCGGAAGGAGACATATCTAAAAAACTCTTCCTAAGAATATGGATGCTTAGGCATGTATTTACTGAAACTGCCAAAATAGAACACTATAGGTAGTCCTTGACTTACAATAGTTCATCTGATGACATTACAATGGCAGTGAAAACATTGACTTACAACCATTTTCACACTTACGACCTTGGTAGCATCCCCATGGTCATATGATCAAAATTCAGATGCTTGGCAACTGGTTCATACTTTTATGACTATTGCTGTGTCCCAAGGTCATGTAATCCCCTTTTGTAACCTTTTGACAATGGGAAAGTCAGATTCGCTTAACAACCATGTTACTAACTTATGAACTGCAGTGATTCAATTAACAACTATGGCAAGAAAAGTCGTAGGATGGGACAAATCTCGCTTAACAAATGATTCACTTAGCAACAGAAAATTTGGGCTCAACTGTGGTCATGAGTCAAGGACTACTTGTATTTTGTTTCTTTTTAGCCTCCTTTGGTTAGCTTTGTAGGTGCTTCTGACATGAAGACAGTACCAAAATGGGACCATATTATACTTCCAAGTATTTTTAATTACCGTATTCTCAAACTTACTGGTTACACTTTATGAACCATCTATTTAATCTTCACTTAGCTATGAAGCAAGCTTAGACAAATTGTTGTGTCAGCCTAAATTCACAGGACTGTTATAAGAATATGTTAAGGAACTACAGAACGATCAATGCCTTACACAATGCACAACAAATTCAGTGAGTGCATTCCTGACCAAGGACCATCCAATATTTATTGAAATACCCCTAGTGAAGGACTGTCCCAATACCAAGCAATGCATTCTGTTCTACAAGCATGTCCCACAATTGGGAAGAGGTTTTTCCTAATGTTCTGCTAAAAGCTATTTTGCTTTTCTGCCAAAAAGAAAACCCTTCTGATATTTAATGACTATTCTCATGGCTCCCCTTAATATTTTCTTCCCCAGACTAAACATCTAACTCTTTCCAACATTTCTCATATATTTCATTTACCAGTTCTCACATTGTCTTTAGTGTCCCGGCTGCCTTTCTACTTTGTCAATTTCCTTCTGAAAAGTGCTGAGCAGAGGAGGATACAGTATTGGCAAAAATGGCCTGACCTGTGCAGAACTTAATGGCAATGCCAACTATGTTTCCTCTAGCAGGAAAGTAAAAAGTCAATTTGTTTGTTTATTCACTCACCCATATAAACTGTGTAAATAAGAGTGACTCTGGGTGGTGTACAAAAGTTAAAAACAACGATTTAACAATAATACAACTCAATTCACTGGATACATGGAGAGAAGCTATAAGGCACCTCTCCATCACAAAAAGGGGTGACATTTTTAAATGGGAGGGATCTGGAGCATGCCTTCTATGTTAGATCTGGTGGGGCAAGTAGAAATAAGGGGACATAGATAATCTCGCAAATAGCCTGGCCCTATGCTATGTAAACTTCCTGGGTGACAACTAGCATCTTGATTCATACCCAAAACCTTGGAGCGGTGGTTCTCAACCTTCCTAATGCCGCGACCCTTTAATACAGTTCCTCATGTTGTGGTGACCCACAACCATAAAATTATTTTCGCTGCTACTTCATAACTGTAATTTTGCTACTATTATGAATCGTAACGTAAACACCTGAAAGGCAGGTATTTCCTTGACCTTTCTCACAAGCGCAATGGCCCACACCTAACAAAAATCAGAGTCTACAGCGCGTACTTGGAAATAGGATCTATTAGCCTTGCCTGGAGATGGATAGAGGAGCAGTGTCTTGGTTCCTAAGACCATCGGAAATATGTGTTTTCCGAAGGTCTTAGGCGACCCCTGTGAAAGGGTCATTCGACCCCCAATGGGGTCCCGACCCACAGGTTGAGAACACTGCTTTAGAGGGTTCCAGTGCAACATTTGGAGCAATTACCGGTATGTTATATGGATATAATTAAAAAAAACACAGTGCCTGTGTCACTGCATTCTGAATCAATCACAACTTATGAATGCTTTTCAAGATCAGCTCCATTGACAGCCAGTAGTTCAAATGGGAAGCAGCTAAACATAAGTCACCATGAGCAAGAATTCCTGATCCAAGAAAAAAAAAACAGTGCATGAATAAGCTGGTACAATGATTCTCTTGTCCAGGAATGCCACCTGCACTTTGAGGAGTCGTGAATCTAGTGGCATCCTCAAATTACAGACCAGCTCTGACTGGGGACCAAAATTCCAGATTATGGCAGTTGCTTTGGAAACTACTATTCGGTGATCCTACATGCAGCAATTATACTATAATAAGTTTTGCAGCATTTTGTATAAGTTTTATCTCTATGTTCTGTGTTAAAGGATCAAAGCTAAAATTCTAATTGGGACAATTCCAATGTATATCATAACTTTAACTTGGGGTTGAACAATTTTTCTAAAATTGGGATTTGCAATTTACTTTCTTGACCATCTGGTGGACTCTCGTGATTTGGGGACTCTTGTGAAAGGTCTTTTGAGATAAGGATGGGAATAGGAGCAACACTGTCTGAACTACATTTCTAAAATGCAATGCCCAAAATGGTCTACTTTTGGCAACAATTCCCAGAAACCCCCTCTTCATATTCTTCCTAATTTCTAAAAAACAAAAACAAAAATTGAGCTACCTAAACATCAGCAATATGTTTCATGACTGAATACAACAATTACGTTCCTAATGTTAGGGTTCCAGTAAACCTTTGCCGAATGAAAACTCCTCCTCAATCATGGTTCAAAAGTCCGATTTATTCAGAGAAGTAAATTGGCATACCCTAGGAAAACCCGAAACTGAAAGTCCCGGGTTTTCTTCTCAATACATCAAAACCGTTCCTCCTTCTTCCCCCGTCACGAGATCCAACCACTGCCCGTTCCATCTTGACACCCTCCTTCTCCAGATGTAGAGGTGTTGTGACCTTCATCCAATTATATAATTCTATTATGTCTAACATTCCTTTTCCCCAGTTCCCACTCCCCTTTTTTCCCACAATTCCAAAAGTGGCAGTTTGGAACCTAACTAATAATGTTTCCAAGTCTGACACCTTTCACCAGAAATTATTCCTTAAATATACTATGGTATCCTTTTACATTAGGCAAATTAACTAATTACTAGATTTAATTAAATGTTAATTAGAAGAAATGTTAAATAAATCTATTATTAAATCCTGTCCTCAAAGTAAACCAAAGTAGTGGGAGTTTGGACAGAATATTTGCTGTCTTTTAAATATTGGAGGTATGTGTGCTTTCAATCAGATTAGACCAAGCAAGCTGACACCCATTTAACACTGGATGTGACCAATGCATTTGATTAAATTACTGATGTAATCAATGCATTTGATTAAATTACTTTAAAATAACCTAGCATGAGATATAGGGAAAAGCACCATGAAGAATTAGCAATAGTTACAGAAACACAATGCAGTGCCAAAGCACAGAAGCGTCTGTTATCTCTTTCTTGTCAACAAATACTGTCAAGTGCATTTGAAGAAAATGACAGCTTCCCTCTCTCCCATGTCAAATCATTTTGACCCCGCTATTGTATTTGATTAGTTAGCTGAAAGGAACGAGAAAAAAATTACACACCCACACCTTTTCCCCACTGAATTCAAATTGAGAATATGGATATTTGGAGCATCATTTCTTCTATTCTAATTACAAAAATCACTGGGCAGGTTTATGAAGCAGGAATACCAACTAGCTTGAGTTAGCTGCACCAGTCTCAATTGATAATCTCTAGATTAGAAACAGGGAGGAAAAAGAAATCTTCAACTTTTATGAAATAATATTTTTTGAAATGAAATGAATTAAATTAAAGACATACGTTAACATGTTAAACAACCTAAACTGCAAAGCGAAGGCACTTTGAACCAAAAGTGTAGACTTTAGTTCAGCATTCAACACCATCATTCCGGACATTCTCCTAACTAAGCTAAACCAGCTAGCAGTACCTG
>JANHFM010001170.1:21791-32882 GCA_032468115.1 Grayia smithii
ACACTGTCTGGCGGATGGTACCCTGAGGAGCGCAGCCCTGTGTGAGCGCACTGGGCGGTGGGATAAAGGCTGAAGGTAGTCCTCCAAGTACCCTGGGCCGATGCCATGTAGGGCTTTATAGGTGAGAACCGGCACCTTGAAGCGGATCCGGAGAGCTACAGGTAGCCAGTGCAGCTCGCGCAGGACAGGTGTCACACGGGAGTAACGGGAAGCCCCCGTAACGGCCCGCGCGGCCGCATCTGGACCAGCTGAAGCCTCCGGGTATACCTCAAGGGCAGCCCCATGTAGAGGGAGTTGCACTAATCCAGCCAGGAGATGACCAGCGCTTGAGTGACTGTGCTTAGGGCATCGGGATCCAGATGTATTGTATTAGACCATTTTAATACAGGCTTTAGTTAAATGGTATCATTGCTACCTAGGAGATATATGAATTCCAGTTTCATTTATATCTTTGACCTCCTCTGTGTGTAATCTGCCAGTCTTTTTTTTTTTTTTCAATCTGAATCTCACTGAGTGTGGGACAAATGATTTTTTATGATCTACTTTGCACCACCTACAGTTATCAATTGCAAGTCTGGATATCCTATTGTTTTCTTGCTCAAAGGGGAAATTGTTGGTATTAAATTTCCACATTTTATCCTAGCACAGTTTTCAAGCGCTTCAAGAATACATGTATATTTGTTTTCCTGTATCTTCCATCCAATTGTATAGTTAATGCATTAAAATTGCCTCTCTTTTTGTTTTTGTAAAATACATCTTCTATGCAACTGTACTGCATTCCTATTTTTAAAGGTAATCATGTACAGATCTAATCAAGCTAGACATTTTTATGTCCTAAAATGATTTTATGAACTAAAATGAAGCGACATTACGTGAGCTTACAAAGGTTGCTTACTGCTAAGGGAGAAAAGAATATTCAAAATGTTCAAGCAAAAATAACTTTTAAATAAAGCATTCCTAGGCATTCAATGGGTATAACTGATCAGTGGTGCACAGAAACATAAATGAAAATCTAAGAAGTATGCACAATTTTCTCTCTATGCAAAGAAAATGCAGAGGTTTTTTTTAGCTTGATGTATGTTGGAATGATTCTCCAATTGCCTTCAGCAAAAAACAACTTTGTCCAAAGATCTGGGAAGATTTAGCATTAATGGAATCACCATGAAGGGCAGAAGGAAAATCAGAGTACAAATCTTGCAACATGTTGATGATATTTTATGTTTTATAGATAAAATAAATCTATTTTATCTACCTATCTTTAGATCTCATAGATATATCTCTTTAATAGATTTATATTGAATAGATATAAAAATGTATTAAAACTCCTGTAATGCCTTAATTTGGGGAAGAGCTGGGGTGACTGGATGGCACTGAGCATGTGTTGGCCGGATGACCTTCCTGGAATTTACGTGGAATTTAGAGCACCTATTTTTTCTTTGAGCCCTAGGAGAAAAAAAAATCTGCCACTATCTTGGTTTGAACTTGCATGGGAGGCAAGTGTGTTGATTGCTAGGTCACCACCCCACTCATAAAAATCTATTAATATATATAAATATATCTATTTATCTATTATCTTTTTTTTAGAAAAGTATATTTATAACCATTTGGCATTGATGCTTGAGTCTGGGTTCATCTCTAGTTACTTTATAATTCGGAATAAATCAGACTGGATGAGATTGGATCATTGTAATAAGTTAGGAAATAATAAGGATAGTGGCTTTCTGATGAATTCCGATTCCTTTACCTTCATAATAAGGATTTCCAGGAAGTTTTCTTATCCAGACAATTTGGATGTAACTCCTCTTTTGATGAAAATGAAAGAAGATCTAGACAGATGGTTTAGGATACCTTTGAGTATCTGCGGTAAGATAGATGTGATTAAGATCAACTGAACTCTAAGGTTGATTTACATTTTGAGATGCCTTTCCACTTTTATTTCAGCAAATCATTTTCAATGAATGAACAGGACACTCAATAAATTTCTTTTGCAAGGACATCTTGTGTATTTTCTGTTGCACAAGTAACAGATAACAGTTGAGAAAGGTGGATGAACATTCCATATTTTATGAGCATTTATCCTGGCTTTGATTACTGGCTGGGATAAGAAACTATGGAATCCTATTTCTCTTTGGGAATCATTATTTGACCCCATTAAAATCCTTGCAAGCATTGAGCTTCCCATTGGGTGGAAATGAGTCTTAGTATCTGCATATAATGATATACATTCTGTATGGAAAATAAATGGCTGTGATTATAATTTTGATTCATTTACCCATGGAAAAACTTGCATTCTGGTATAATCTTAGTTTAAAAATACTGTAATATTAAATCTAGTTTCGGGAATGGGAGTCAACTCTCCCTTTCAACTCTGCTATGATGAAGCTATTTTTAATGTTACTGAAGAATTAAATAGACAGCTTTACCTTAGAATCCTTCTTTATTTGCTTTAATAACTTACTTATTTAAATTCCATACAAGCTGAGTGTGTGCCCATATGGACAAGGAACTATCAAAGCTAAAGCTCATGTCTTTCTACACTGTACCTTCTATAAGAACTCACGGGCCCATCTCATAAAAACCAATCTTTGTTATGCATGATTGCTGTTATTGGATCAGTCCAATTCGTCTCTTTGAACAGAGCTAAATTCTGTCATACTATCTGCAAAGTTAGGCAAATGTTGACTTTCCACTGATAACCCACCACTAACTGTGATATATTATCTTGTCTTTTATTTTATTTTTATTGCTTTTTATTTATACTTCTGGTCTGTGACCATAATAAAAATTATTTATTTATTTGTGGTTCAGTTTATTTGGCCCAGACCCTATTGTTGCTTCTGAAGTTTGACAATAGTTAAGAGTTTTTTTTTAAAAAAAAACTATGCCTCCTAAGTCATGAACCCACTTTTATGTAGAGTCAAATTGATATTAGAATTAAATTGATTTTAGTTATTTATGTGATCTCTTGATTAATAAGTATCAATGCCCCACATTGATAAAGCCTGGAGAGTTTCTTTGAAATGGTGTAATTAATTTAAAATCTTAATCAGATCTTAAGTTAGCACAATAAAAATGCTTCATGGTTATCAGATGCTTTGGAAATAGTTAATAATAACCACTTGGAGCTGTTACCTCTGGAGTTGGGATGTTAATGAATATGAATACATTTTTGCCCTATTAGTCTCACATTTGGGACAGACATCAGCAAAATAGTTGATATGTTGCTCTTGGTTGTGTCCTCGGAACCTGTGACTTATGAAAATAGCAAGAACTGTAGATCTGGAGGGCATGAAGTTTGAGTAAAACCAGAATCACATTACAGTGGATGGAGAAATCTGATTCTGATCTATCATAAGGAACTGCTTGATCCATCTACATTTGAATTCTTTTTTTTTTAAAGGTTGGGAGCAAGGAAAATGGTTACATTTTGGGAGGTTCTTTTTATGGAAATAATTTCTCTCAACTTTTTCTCCTCGCCACACCTTTTTTTTTTGGGGGGGGGAGTAGCTGATTTTAGTTGCTTTACTTCATCAACACCATTGAGTGTATCCATAGGTTGATATTTGGCACAATGAAATATGACAAAAAAACAAAAAAAATCCTCTTAAGCAAATAAGATTTTCTATGATGTTAGCTAAAGAACAATCATTTCCAATATCTGAGGAATACAGTTTTCCCCCATTGGAAAAAAGCAGAAAACCTTAATACCTCTTAATTGTCACTTGGGTTCAACTAGGCTGACAATGGGAAATCTTTGAATTACATGTTGCTTGGAAGAGAAGGAAGAGCAAGGAGGAGGTTAGAGAGGAATGAATCCGATTGAAATTAATCCAGTAATTTATATGTGTTGTCACAATGACCAACACTCCTTTTCAGTGCCATGCTTCACTTAGATCTACGTCCTGTACACACACATACAATTTCTATTAGAACAACCAAAAAGCAAGATTCTCAAACCACTGTTGATTTGGCTTTCATAGTACTGTGAAATAGATGATTTTATTCTGTTCATTGTTCATAAAAGCCAACTTTTTTTGGATAGTTAAGTTGGCAGGATTGTGTTATGAATTTTCTTAGCTCTCTGACAACATCATGGTGCTGTAAGTACAATGGGGACCAAGGCAAATTTTATCCAACATAGAGGTAGATTATTTGCTCAAAGTCTGCCAGATGCTGTACAAAATTTTATAGGCTCCTGAAATTATTTCTCGGCTACATTGGCAAAAATTGGACTTCTGTGTTTCACTGCACACAATTCAGAGAGAACAGTAGGCATTTAATGCTGTGAGACAAAGTTAACACAACACAGTGGGAAAGAAGAAGAAAAAGGAGAAAAGAACCCTTCATTTGTTGAAAACTTGTCACTAGGATTTCCAAAGGTAGAAAATCTATTGGATTGTATTTGCTTTTATCCATTCTCCAAATGGAGCTATATTGAATGTGAAAAGCCATAGGCAATGGCATCATGCGGAGCCAGACTATGCAAGCAACACAACCCTGCTGCTTTCTTGGTAAAAGAAAAAAGACGAATATTTCCAGCTAGTTAATGTTAAAGTCTAAAATTGTAAGTGGAATATACACTGCAATCCTGTAATTCTGTCAGTGTACTTTTTGAATGCATGGAGCAGAGATGGATTTCAGCAGGTTCTGACCAATTCTGGAGAACTAGTAACGGAAATTTTGAGTAGTTCAAAGAACCGGTAAATATCACCACTGACTGTCTCCACCCCCATCTATTCTCTGCCTCCCAAGTCCCAGTTGATCAGAAGGAAATGGGGATTTTGTAGTAACCTTCCCCTGGATTGGGAAGGGAATGGAGATTTTATAGTATCCTTCCCCTGGAGTGTGGTGGGAATGGAGATTTTACAGTATCCTTCCCCTGCCATGCCCACCAAGCCATGTCCACCAAGCCATGCCAAGACCCCCAAGCAACACCCACAGAACCGGTAGTAAAAAAATTTGAAACTCACCACTGGCATGGAGGCAGTCTTCAACTTATGACCACAATTGAGCCCAAAATTTCCATTGCTAAACAAGACAGTTGGTAAGTGAGTTTTGCCCCATTTTACAATCTTTCCTGCCACAGTTGTTAAATGAATCACTGCAGTTGTTAAGGTAGTAACATGGTTATTAAGTGGATCTGGCTTCCTCATCGATTTTGCTTGCCTGAAGGTTGCAAAATGTGATCGCATGACCCCAGAACACTGCAACCATAATAAATACATGCCGGTTGCCAATTGGCTGAATTTTGATCACGTGACCATGCAAATGCTGCAACAGTTATAAGTCACTTTTTCCAGTTCCATTGTAACTTTGAATGGCCAATAAATGAATGGCTGTAAGTCAAGGACTATCTATAACCCTAAAGTATTAGCACTGAAAGTATCCTAAACAGAGATGGAAGGAGAGATATATTCTTCATTGAACTGTGCTTAGGCTTACTGAATTTCTCTGATAAACATGAGACCATATAAAAATAAGTTTCAATAGTATGTAATTAACAAAGTTTTACTATTATTTTCTGTTTCCTTGACTATTACACGTTGGTAGCTGAGTACAAAACATAATACACCCTATTTTTCAATGGAACCTGCTTTCATACAGAGAACTAAATTCATCAACAAAAGTCCACAGTATGTGAACAGCTGTAATCAACAAAGATACACTTGCAGTATATTACGGACTATTGGATGATTAATTGTTACCTTGAAAGAGAGCTAGATTGGAGTAGATATTCAGAAAGATCTCTCTGGACCAAGTGGTTCTGTTATCTCCTGAGTTTAGTGAAACAAAGCCTACTGGATCTTCTTCATTCATGAAGGAGCCTTAGTGGCGCAGTGGTTAAGTGCAGTATTGCAGGTTTATTCTGCCAACTGCCAGGAGTTCAGTCCTGACTGACTGGCTCAAGGTTGACTCAACCTTCCATCATTCCAAGGTTGGTAAAATAAAGACCCGGATTGTTGGGGACAATATGCTGACTCTCTAAATTGGTCAAAGAGGACTGTAAAGCACTATGAAGCAGTATATAATTTAAGTGTTATTGCTATTGGTATTGGTATCCCAAACTGAGAATAAAATGATATAACCATGTAGAAATTATACAAATTGTCTACTGCTGATTTCTGGTGGAGAACAAAATGAAATTATTCTGCTGTCACAAATGGAAGATTCTTGGGAAGAAGCGAAGGCTCTGCAGCCTAGACTAGCTCAGCCGAGCAGGGCTTCCAGGAACAATAACAGAAGAGCCAGGGTTGCAGGAGCAGATAGATGGGCGCCCCCCTTCTCTCAACCCACTTAGACGACCCCTCTGAAAGGGTCATTCGACCCCCAAAGGGGTCCCGACCCACAAGTTGAGAACCACTGGCCTAAAGGCTATAGAGATATTTAGGTTACTTATTTATTGTATTTTTAATCTTTCCGATTTTTTCACCGGAAGCTTCACATACAAGAGCCAATGTGATGTAGTCATTAGGCTGCAGGAATTCAAATTAGAAGAGTCACATTATAGTATACCCTCACTGAGTAACTTTGGGATAGTACTTTTTTGTGGTAGGAAGAAGTAGAGGAGGAAGCTCTCTGTGTGCTCCTGAATGAAAGATGGGATATCAATCAAATCAAGTTAAATATTGATTCCCCTCATTTTTAAATATACTGATACAACTATGCTGTTTTAATGAGACTTACGCAGAAAACTCCATAATGACCTTGAGAAACCCTCTGGAGGTTGTACAGCCTTAGAAGTATTTTGTTAACCCTAAATAACTGTTTCTCTCACACTGTATCTTTCTTTTTTCCCCCCAAATCCTGCGTTTAACTCTGCTTTTGAGAATGCTGAAAATTGCTTTTCAGAAATTCTCTGCTATTCCTAGTAATGAAAAATCGGACTTATTTTCCATACTGAAAGGTTAATTTAAACTAAACGTAATCACAGCTCTCCTAATTAGCCTCCTAAATTCTAGTACAGCTGTGATTAAAAAAATACCTTCAAACCGACTGACACATTATGGAATCATGATTAAAAATACTAATCTTGAGGTAGCTTGAAAAAAAGCAAGGGAAATCATCATGGTCTTTTTTTAAGCATTCAAACTCAATTTTTCTTCCATAATCTGCAAATGTGAATATTGTTTAGATTAGTTATATTTTTAATAATAATTTTATTGAAGACTATGTTTTACAATAAAACTAATACAATCTATCAATAAAGTGTAGAAAAAGGGAGAAAAAGGGAAAAAAAAACCACTCTCTTCATCCCCAAAAAGTATAATCATTATTAATGACTTATCACTAACTCTTAAAGTAAAAGCAAGCAACCCTTCATCCCATACCTCACCAATTTCTCTATAAACCCATTTCTAAAACCTCCTCTCTCCATTTTAATTAGCAAAGGTCCATTTAGGCTAGGAAACATAACAACATAGCTATTAAAAACTATATCTAGTACATTCAATCTAGCTCCTTCCTTCGATAGTCATACCTCCATATCTATTTAAAAATATCTTTAAAACATCATCAACCAGTTCTAATCCCAAAAACCTTTAAACGTTAGCAGAAATAGCAATCTATTTATTTTAATCTTGATCTAATAAACCAATTTTATTTTCTTCTTTCCCCCAATAAACTTTAAATCCCTCAAAGTTCTATGATCTGTCTTTTCGTACCATGTTTCTCCAAAAAAGGGCCGGGTCTTATTTTCTTTTGACTCCCCCCAAAAAGGGCTAGGCCTTCTTTTTGGAGGGTTCTAATTATTGACTCACCTTACAGCAGTGGCATCGACAGCCCCACCCAGCAGGAGCCCACTGCTGGCTCACTTCTTCTGTGGCTGCTTGCCGCCACTTGCATGCATCCCCCTGGCCTCCGTTTCACCTTCAGATGCCTTCTGGCAGGCATCTGAAGGCAAAATGGAGGCCAGGGCAATGCATGCCAGTTACAGCAAGTGGCCGCAGAAGAAGGCAAGGAAGGTGTAGGAGTGTGTGAGGCTTGGTAAGTAGGCAGCTCCACTCCCCCCATTTCCACAATAGTTCATTTTTTACCTCTGTGCCTTGCCCCACCCCCTGCACCTCAGGGTGGGCAGGGTCTTAATTAGGGCTAATTTTGTGGGTGGGGCTTAATTTGATCACATGCGCTCAAAAAGTAATAGGGCTTCTTTTCAAGGTGGGTCGTCTTTTTGGAGAAATATGGTATTAGTTTTGTTTCATCTCCAAAATCCCTTGCATTTTTGTCAAGCCACTTTTGTAATTCCAGTAGGTAGAAGTTGTCACTGTTCAGAGTCTCACTGTCTCTTTTCAGAAAAGCTTTGGCAACTTCAACAAATTCCTTTTGTGAGTCCAATGTAGAGAAATTGTCCACATCACTCTTCCCGTTTAATAATTGTTGATTTAATTATGATGGTAATTAAATCATCATTCAGTTTCATTTGTAAATACTTTATTTACTTAGTTAGTTCCTTCTCAAATTTGGATAGCTACCCTTCTCACTAAAAGCAACTCTGGATGGCATACAATAATCAAGTAAAACAAGAGACATAAAAACAATATTTATAAAAGTATGAAAATCCACACTGAAAAAATAAACATACAAACATAAATATACAAACCCTAAGCAGAGAGAGGATAAAAATGGCCACAGCAACAATGGAACCATCTAAGTAAGTCTCTAGTTCCTTGGGAGCCCCAGGCCAGATAACATAAACAGGTCTTTTAAGGGACTTCTGAAATGCCAAAATGGATAGAGACAATCTAATTTTGAGGGGAAGTATATTCCATAAAGAGGGCACCACTGCAGAGAAGGCACATCACATGAGACCCACCAAATTTAGGTCCCTAGTTGATGGTATCCACAGCATGCCATCTCTGCCAGATCTAATGAGGCAAGCTGATCTGACTGAGGGGAGATGGTTCCCTCAGATAGCCCATCCCCATGCCACAAAAGGAATAAAAGTTTTAAATCAGCACCTTGAATTGCACCTGGAAGAAAACTGGCAGCCTTTCAGGTGTAAAAGATCAGGTCCACACAATATGGTCCACTTAAACAGATCAATTTCTAATCATGCCTATGCACAAGGATCTTCTCAACTAATGGTTAACACCTACTTGGAGTTAGATAAGGGACAACAGAATTCAAGGGAAGTTGGACGTAGTTTGCTTGTGGCAACATAGAGATTTTAGGCTAACTCCTCTTTTAACTCCACCCTCAGATTCTGCCACACAGCCAATGCAGCTTGTGGAGCAGAAGTGTAACATGCCCTGTTTTAGGACTTCATGGAACTTCCTGCACCACTGCAGTCTTAACTACCTAAAGCTTCTGGATACTTTTAAAGGGCAGCCCCATGTATTCCAATCTGGAGGCAACCAGGGCATGAGTGGCTGTAAGTGGGTCCTTCTTACATGACAAGAAAGGGCATTCCTACCACTACAAAATGGTTCCTTCTCTAGACATCCCCAGCAAGAATAAAATCTGCTATGGTAATTCTCTCCCACCCCTAGTTATCCCCTTTGCTGGCACAAAATACTAAAATTAGTATTTCATTGCTTTCTACTAACTTATTACTTAATATTATTTAATAGTAAGGCAATATTTAAAATAATGAAGTCATTATATATGGTTTTGAGAATTAGATAAAAATAAGAGATTATAGAGAAATGTAAACAATACTGTAACCATAGAGTAAAAAGATATTTTGTATTTATCCTTATAACTGCTATAAAAGAAAATCAAAACTAATTTCTTTACAATTATTTTTTCTTTATTTTGATTTTGTCTTTGCTCTTCTTTTTTCATTTCTAAATGTTAGTTCTTATTAGGTTTTATTCTGTATTTAGAATTTTAATAAAATTTTATTTTAAAAAAGTAAATACTAAGGCACTGGTAAGATCTAAGCTGCAAAAATGGTATAGCATTGGTGGGCAACCAGGAATGAATATTTTAATTCAGGGAAGGAAGCTATTACAACCCATCAACTAATTTTGAGCATTCAGAAAGATAATACATAGATTTACACTCATTCCTGCCTCAAATTGTTTTTTACTCTTTTTCTCTGCACATCTTCCTGTGTAATCATACTTTGTCCTCCCTCCCTCCCTCCATTTTTATTTAACAAATTTGAATGTGACTATGGGTAGCTTATAAAATTTTAAAAATCTGCTATATAATAAAACCCCATAAAACTTCCCCTGCCCATCCCCCAGAGCAATAATGACACAATCAAATCAGTCACTTGATAGGATCCGTTCCAGGATGAAGTGCTACCGGTTTGACCTGGTTTGGCCGAACTGGTAGCGATGATCGCGCGTGGTTTGGAGAACCGGTAGTGGCAGCAGCACGAGACTCCGTCCACCCGGTCGGACGTTGTTACTTCCTGGAAGTAACCTGTTTTTGACGTTCTGTGCATGTGCAGAAGGATTTGCGCATGTGAAGAGGGTCCAAGCACACACATGACGCACGCACGCGCTTGAGCAAAGTGAATGTGCGTACACAGAGAATGCACTTCCAAACCAGTAGGGAAGGTAAGTAGATTTCACCCCTGATCCATTCCCAACCACTTCCCAGGTTCCCTCAAACCATCCACTGATAATCACTGCAAATTTACATTCTCTACATTCCGGTTGATATCAAAATCTCCACAAGAATCTTCTGCCACTAGCAGATTTCTGTTGCAGAAACTGTAGAAATTTCTACAATTTCAAGAGCTTTGGGCAGAATTCCTGTTAATAGTTGCTCTAAGGAAAAAGAAACCCTTACAGTAACAGTTCGAATTACGTGTTGCTGATATGTTTAGTTCAGCAGCATAACATACAGTTTTCCTACAAGAGGCATGTTTTTTGTGAAAATCTGTATGGGTATTAAATATCATGAATATATATCTCAAGGATGGATGAAAAATGCCACCACAAAATACCTTAATCAAACTTGTCAGTGGGAGTAAATAGTCTTCTCTTATCAATGAAGGAAGTTATAATTCTTAGATAATATTTTATATCTCAGATCAATGGGTATATTTAAGAACATATATGGATCAGGGGTGAAATCTAAATTTTGTTACTACCGGTTCTGTGGGCGTGGCTTGGTGGGTGTGGCAGGGGAAGGATACTG
>JANHFM010001170.1:127011-137899 GCA_032468115.1 Grayia smithii
AAGGAAGGAAGGAAGGAAGGAAGGAAGGAAGGAAGGAAGGAAGGAAGGAAGGAAGGAAGGAAGGAAGGAAGGATATAGATTTTAAAAGAGTTAGTTATACAAAAGCCAATCTCCATCACTTTCTCTCTATTAGCCATAAAAGTTGTATGTCTGTGAATTTTGATCTAAGTTAGTAACTTGATGAACTTTTGTCCTTCTCTACAATCTAAATGAACATAAAATCAGTGCTGGCATTATGGACAGAAAATAAATAATTTGCAGAAAAATATGTCTTTTTTCTAAAGCTGACATACAAAAAAAAATCAGATAAATTTTTATCTCAGTTCTCAGAAACAGAAAACTGAAATGGGTGAATTTCACCTGTAGGAGGTTTCCTCATGCAGTTCTTTCCCTGGATGACCTTCCAGGGTGTTTAAATCTAAAAGAGAAACTTATAAAGCTTTAAGCTGTTATCAAATCTAGACTATAGGTACGCCAGCGGAGCCTTAAAACATTTGGCCCGAAAAGTATTTCGGAAAAATGAAAACGATGACAAGCTGTAGTCTTATCTTGCATTTTCTCTCTAGGGTTGTATGCTGCCTGTTTAGAAACTGTGATTGTGAAAAAAAGAGAAAAAGAAGAGATAAGATACTTTTGAGCAGTATTGAGCATGGAGTCATGCATACTTTAGTTTTTATATTGTTAAAATAATTATCTTATATATAAAGTTTTGCTTTTTCAAATTTATTTTAAAAAACCATTAATCATGACATCATTTGGGATAAACCATTCCAGTTGGTTTGCTTACCCTCATCTAGAGATGTATCTGATAAATTCTATTTGGTGATATGTGCTAAGTTTTCTGAAATTCACATCTCTCCCAGAGCCACTGGAAAATATTTTTCTGCTATTGTGGTACAGAAAACAGACTCTTTTCCCCAAATCAAATTGCATAGTTACCAAAACCAGTCAAATTATGTTGGCACTGATGCAAGAAATACTTACAAGCACTACTAGCCACCCCAAGCAATGAAAGTTCACATTAATTACAAATTAGGTAATTAAAAGGGCCTTTTTGGTTGCACCCAAATTCAAGTGTCTAATGTGGCTGATTCACTGTACCCAATGAACAAATGGGACTTTCTATAAATACATGCTTTGTTTCCTGTGCTTCCTGAAAAGTTGAGATTTTGGAAAAAGTGCAGAGAAGAGCAACTAGGATGATTAAAGTCCAGGAGCCTAAAACATATGAAGAATGGTTGCAGGAACTGAGCATGGATAGCCTAGAGAAAAGAAGGACTAGGAGTGACATGATAGCATTATTTTAGTATTTGAGGGGCTGCCACAAAGAAGAGGGGGTAAACTTATTTTCCAAAACACCAGAAGGCAAGACAAGAAATGATGGATGGAAACTAATCAAGGAGAGAAGCAAGCTGGAATTAAAGAGAAACTTCCTAACAGTGAGGACAATTAACCAGTGGAACAGCTTGCCTTCAGAAGTTGTGGGTGCTTCATCACTGGAAAGGGACTGGACAGCCATCTGTCTGAAATGGTATAGGGCAGGGATGTCAAACTCGCTGCCTGCAGGCCGGACGCATCACACACTGGCCACGCCCACCCCTGTTTTAGCAAAGGGGGAGAGAAAGTCGCAATATGTCACATGATGACAATGTGACGACGCAAGTTTGACACCCTGATATAGGGTCTCCTGCTTGAGTAGGGGGCTGGACTAAAAGACCTCTTTTCCAGCTCTATTCTGTTGATTGATTTCTTTCTCCAGCCCATCAGTTTCTAAGAAACCACAGTATAGCAAATGAAACTGTTTGAGATTGATTTTCTTAATAAGAATATTTAAATGGTATTTAAATTGTGACTGAGTCCTTCTTCCTCCTGCTTGAGAATGGGCGGAAAAGGCTTTTGCTGATACGACATATACAGTTAAAGACATGTGATCCCACAGATATAAACAGTGTGCTGTTAGGGATTTCCCACCGTGATCCCTATCACTTATGCACAATCTTGTACGTTCTATTTATTTTGCTCGTGTTTCAAACTCACCCTAACAGCACTTAGGACAGCTGCCAACAATAACATCACAGGTCAGTTTTTGACTCCTAGCAACCACATAGATAAGAGTTTCTCCATGACGATCTATCCTTCACCTGGTCTTTCAGCTCCTGCAATGATGCACTTAGTGTCACTGTATCTCAATCCACCCACTTTGTTGGCTGGCAATACTGGGAGTTGGAGCCCAAACATTTTAACAGGTTGCTAAGGTTGAAAAGATCCACCCTATGCTAACAGTGCTCTCCCCTTAAAATGCTTTCCTGTTCTGCAAGTCTTCTTGTCTGATGAATTTCCTAATCCAAGCCTAACAGATTTCCTCCTTGTGGAGGTTACCTCAGCTTTCTATTCCATACTGTTGTCTATATTCAGTTTTGAACTCCAGCTGTCAAAATCTGTATGGCAGGAATGCCAGTCAAGGCAGTGGTTCCCCTGTGGTTGAAAGTTTTGATTCCTTCTAACCTCTGCTGTTTTTTTGGCAGCAAGAGAAAATTAAAATTTCAATAGACATGAGAGAAACTGTTTGTTTCTCCCTTGCACAAACCAGGCCTCCCCATTGAGATTGAAGCTCACCTATCCTAACAGTTTGGGGGCAAGATCGACACCCTCTCCATCATCTTCTCACACCCTATCCAAATGGCAACTGGAGTTTCTTGGGGTTTTTCCCTTGAGAACGTTTCGCTTCTCATCCAAAAAGCTTCTTCAGTTCTAACTGAATGTGGGGAATGGAAGGATTTATATTCTTTGCAGTTGTTTGGGTCATTAGTATTCTATGGGTCGGTCATTAGCTCTCTGTTTTCAAGAAAGTCCAGATGTCTTTTGGAAAAGCACCTTTGTGACAACCATGACTTGGATGAATCTCCATAGACTCCTCACAATGCCAGGGGAATTCTGGCAGTTGAAGTCCTCCAGGCTTAAAGTTACCAAAGTTGGAGACACCTGCGGTAAAGGAGACTAGTTCTCAGCTTGCCTACAAGTGTCCTTACTGAGAGCTACAGACAGTGGTGGGCTGCCCCCGGTTCGGTCCGGTTCGTGCGAGTAGGTAGCGGTGACGGTGTGACGTCACTGAACTGGTTCACAGCGTCCCGGACCCGGGCCCACCCGCGCGCCCCAACTCACCTTTTTTTTAAAAAATCGCCAAAATTAGCTCTCTGCGCATGCTCAGAGCGTTTTTTCAGCGATTTTTCAGAAATTAAAGTTTCTGCGCATGCACGGTAGCGCAGTTTATGCGCGTGCGTGAGTGAAGCGCGCATGCGCAAATTTCACACGCGCGCGTGCACGCACATACACAAAGAGAACCGGTAGCGAAGGTGGGTAGAACCCACCCCTGATCCATAGGTCATCCTCTTCTTATCTTTCCTTTTACATTTCTCAGCATTAGAGTCTTTTCAAGAGAGCTAGGTCTTCCCATAATGTGTCAGAAGTAGGATAATTTAAACTTTGTCATTTATGCCTCAAGTGGGATTTGTTTGATGAGCCATCAGTTCTTATTTGTGGTATTTACTTCTCAAATTTATATAGCTGCCCATCTCACAAAACAAGTGACTCTGGCCAGCATCTTCTGGACTGTCTATGGTATTCTCAAGAGCCTTCTGAGAACTTTCTTTTTAAATGTTCCTCTAAGCCTGCAGGGAACATCTTAAAACACACTAAACAGCAGATGGTCCTCCTCTTCCTTTTTCTACAGGATTTGTTATTGTTTGGAGTGTTTCTTGTCTTCTTCTGAATAGGCTTTCCTTCCCTGCCAAGATCCTTGTTCCAAATTGTAAAATTATTTAACTACACCAGTAGTGGTGTCCTTCTTGAGCAGTTTCTTAATCATCATCTGCAATATACAAGGTTGTAAATAAGCCTTCACTCCAAGTCCTACCATAGGAGGAGTGTTTGTCTTGTTTATCTTGAACATAAAGAACCAATACTTCCTGGGACGAAAGTAGCCAAAAATATAAAACCAGAAACAAAAGACCAGCTGTTCCAGGGAGCTTTTGTTGCTAAGATGAAGGCAATGTCTTTGTATATGCTGCAATGGAGGCTTAGCAAAACCTGATTTAAGAAGTCATGGGACTCATACCAAAACACATGCTTTTCATCATCTGAATTCAATTGCGGTCTATATCTTATGATGGGCCAGGAATGAGATACGCCAATTTTTTTCCTTTTAACATCTTCTCATTTTCCCTAATGCTGAACTTCCAAACAACTGGGAAACATTTCAGACAACTCCAGTCATGCATTCATACAGTGCATACAAGCCACGTTGTTCCTTTTTACAGTAAACAGCATTACACAGAAAAAGAGAGTAGCAATCTTCAGTCCAATAAATTAATGCATAAGTTAAAAAAGGAAATACACTGACACTATTCTCCATAACTTTCTATCCTGGTGTTTACCACTTCCAGAGATTGATTTATCCTAAAAACTTCTCACTTCACTTCTGGTCTTCCCCTTTCTCACAAATATCTATTCCTCCTTCATGTACTTATCTTGTGGTTTGTTCCACATCATTCAACAACTATCTCTATGAGTAAACCATCTAAACTAAACCATCTCAACACCAATCACTCTGTCACCTGGTTCTTAAGGTCAAGCCAGTCTCATCTCCTTAAATTACTGAAACATCATGCTAAAGCACTATTTTTACAGGTCTTCAGAACACAAGTGATGAATATGCCCTGGTGGCTTTTTACCTCCCCCTTATAGTAACTGCTTCGGTTTTTTTTAGATTATCAGACAAATGGCATATAAAAGCATCATGGAGGAAGCATTTTATAAGTAGCAATTCTCTTCTGAATAAAACCATCCTAGGAATAGAGGCGTTGCTACAGTATTTTTAAACCAAGCCCTATTAAAGATCTGAGGTCTAATGTCATGTAATCTGCAAAGAACTTTTCATAATCCATTGCAGCTCACACACTTGAAATAACAGTCAAAGAAGAAAATATAAAATCTTTGACTTCAGCTCCTGCTCATGCTACAGATTTAGATTTATTATCTTGCTTTTCCTCAGGACCCCTAGGCAGCGTACGTGTTATATTTCCTCTTCCCATTTTCCTCCCCATAATCCTGTGAGACAGGGGTGGGTTCTACTTATCTTCACCACCGGTTCTCTTCATGCACGCGCTTTGTGCGTGATAACCGCACGCATGCTCGCTTTGCTCGCATGCGTGCCGAACGGGCGCTCCACGCATGTGCGCTACAGTATTTACCAGCTGTACTGCATCTTAGAGGGGGAAAAAAGCCCTCTGCGCATGTGCAGAGCACTTAAGCCTGGCTGCTGGACACTTTTTAGTTGATTGCTGCTCAGAAAAAAAGAAGCAAAATACGGTAGGGGCAGGTGGGTGGGCCCAGCTCCCAGCCGCGGAGAACTGGTTCGGTGACGTCACATCGTCACTACTACCAGATCACGTGAACCAGGCCGAACCGGGAGCAACCCACCAGTGCTGTGAGGGGCAAAGTCACCCAATAACTTTTATACACACACCTTAAGTTTGTAACATACCGGCTCTTGCTTAATTTTGTATGAAATTTTCGCTGCTGTGCACATTTTGTATCGGAATGTAGACATATGGACATATAATTATTGTGTGCAGCAGTGCGTTGCAATATTTGGGGAAGTGGAACATCCAAAGGAGAGCTCTCTTTTGATCCACATATTAGTTTGGGAATTGTGCAAATCTCTTCACTTAAATATGTGGACAAAATTAATTTTTGCCCTTCCCTAAAGGCAGGTATCTGGGGATTTTGTTGTCTGACATGTGCTTTCCAGAAGGTGTTGCACAATAGTTTGCAGAAAAGTGACTTTCATCTATGTGCTACTGCAATAAATGCTATTTTTATAAACAATAAAACCTCATAAAACAAATAAAAGTCACATCATAAAATGGCAAATAAAAGACAAATTCTCTACTACACATTTCTGCAGAATGAACCATTGGCATAGTTTTTAACAAGCCAGTTAATAACAACTTTGTTGTTTATATTATAAATCTGAAATTATTATAAGTCTGAAACAAAGGAGTAAGGAATAAATTTACAAACTGTAAAACATGGCTGTTACTCCTGCAGTGAAGCAAAATTTTAAACCTCACACCAGCTGTTGAGAATTTTAATTATTATAATTTTTTTAAAAAAATATCCTATTTATTATTTTTTCAGTGCTCTATAAAGTGCATCATAATCATAACCATAACCAACAAAACACAAATCACAGGCTGTAAAAACCCTAAAGATTAAGACACAGTTTTAAAAGTTAGGAAAAATGCATGGATCATTCTTTAGCAATAGAACAGACCATTGTTTAGAACCTTGCTATAAGCTCGTGATTTAAAATAACCAAAAAAATACTACAAGTAGATCTGGCCTTAGAATTAGACAGAAGGAGGAAATGGTCTCAAATGCCATCAGTGAGAGGCTTGATCCCTTCAGCTTTAGTAGAAGACAACCAAATTTTTGTCTAGGTCAAAGATCTAGCAGCCAGTCCAATGCACTCTATCTGTAGGCTGCTGTAATCTAGTTGTTGCCTATGTAATTTTTGACCGTGCAAGATACAATATGCAATTCGGTCACCATTTGTATACACTTTCAGCTACTCTGTTAGGACAGAACATTGCCTGAGGTAAACCATCACGGAGGTAGTCTATACTTCATACCCTCGCAGCCACACCAAAAGCAGTTAAATGGTTAACTCCCTTGGATATTGAACTATAACTCTATGGTACCACATTATGGCAATTTTATCCTAATTTCATATTTTAGCTCATCTATTGTATTTGTGCTTGCATGTATAATGTGTGTTTTTTTAGTGTTGTATATCAGTGATTGTGTAATCTCTGTAGATGTCGTACATTAAATAAATAAATATAATATGTAGACTCCTTCAACTTAAATTTAACTGACTTCATGGACATGTCCACAAATTTTCTTGGCAACACTATGGAAATGGTTTGCTGTAGTGGGGAGTAGCTGTCCCTTGTAGGAACAAACCAGCCTGATGCATCCAAACTGAGTCATCTGAGCCCTGATATCTGATAAAAGCAAAGAAGGAGGTTCTGTTAGGATTTTGGTGGGAAGAGTTTTGGGTATCTTGTGGAGTCCTAGATGAGCAGAGGATGGCCTTCAACTAGCTTGGACATTCAAACTTGCAGCAGGAGCTAGAATTGTACTATTTTGGCTATTTTTATCTCTGTCTAACCATGGTTTGGTATATGGAACCTTATTTTCTTTTTGCATCTTTAATGATGTCATTTTTGTTTCAGTCCTGGAGTCAATTAGAGGCCTTCTGGCTCTCCCATTCCTCCCTCAGCTTGGCTGAGCTACCTGGTCCCTAAGTTTTGGTTGTTTGGTTTTCCCTCTTTGTATTTAGCCAAATTCAAGGTGAGGGTGAGGATTTCCTCTTTGATCCTCTCCTGGTTCTTCACAGGACTGGTATGGAAGAGAGACAGTGGTTTTGTGTGTGTGTGTGTGTGATTACAAGGGTGGTTATCACAGAACTTAAGGACCTCTGAGAAAGGGCTGGTTGGACCCTGAGTGCCTTTTCTCTTATTAAATTGGCAATATTTTTGCCTGGGATTTTTTTAAATTTATCCCAGAATTTTACATTGATAGGGTTTTCTGGTATTCAAGTACCACCCACTAATTTTGTAAGCCATGGTTGGTTAAGTGTCTATTGGGAGAATTTAAAATGCAGTTTAGCATTTGTTTTGCCTCTGAAGATAATGCCATTATTATCTATCCAAAGTTTCAGGAAGGTCTGTTAAGGGTCCTCTTGCAGCACTAAAGTGAGATGCCCACAATGAGACAACAGACATTTTCTGTGGGGGTTGCACATTTTGAAATCTTTTATCCTCAGAAGTCCATAAAGCTCCCTCCCTTATAATTTTGTCTTAGTGTTAAAGAAATTTAAAGACAGTTTTGTTTCCCTGAGCTTTCAACTGCAATTAGGTTTTGTTGGTATTATTTTGTGGAGGAATTTGATTATTTATTGTTGATGTGTGGTTCCTGATGGTTTTTTTAAATAATAAAATAATAATTTTATTATTGCAGCTGCCATTTTATCTTCTTGTAGCCTGCCTAAAGTCTTGAGACAGACAAGCTATAAACATGGCCAAACACTCTTTCATCTCTTTCTACTTGTTTATCACATATTCATCCTCTTGTTAGTATTGTTTCATAGTTACGTCCTTGAGAGAAAATGGCTGCCCACTGATTGACAGTTAAATTTTCAGAAACATATTAAACCTAGGCATTGAAAACCTAGCCAGTGGACAGGCTATTGTAGAGTAAATGTTGATCGAACACAGCAAAGAGACAAACCATCAGAAACATTTAGTAATGTGTCTTTCTCAGTGTGAAGGCGATGGTTAGTAATTGGAGAATTACTCAGCCATAGAACTGGATGGGTGAAGATATTTGAGCAAAAAACAAAGCAAAATAAAATCATATAATGATTCCTTGAGTATATACTTTTTTTCTGACAATGGATGGTCAGTCACAACAATATGACAGACACAAGTAAAAAAGTTATTGGTGTGCCAATCAGTATCCTCTCTGTGTGCTTAATAACAGTGTCTGTATAGGTATCTAATATCCATATACACTAAATATTAAGGTTTTTCTGGCTCTAATAAATGTCTACATTCTGAATTCTGAGATTTATTATGGAATTTTTACATCTTTAATTTCTTTTTTGTCACCTTTGATAATACCTTTTGCTTCCCGGACTCATTAATTTAACTTTCTGTATGCCCTGAGGATCTCTGCCATTTAGCTCCTGTTGATATGCATGTTTCAGTAGCAGCATATGTTATACATGTTGCAGTATTTCGATTATACCAATAAGGACTATAAGGAATAAGGGCAGAGGAATGTATTAGGTATATCACTGGTATACTATATATTAATAGTATACCACAGGTAGTCCCTGACTTACAACAGGTCATTTAGGGACTGTTCAAAGTTAGAATATCACTAAGAAAAGTGACCACAGTTACGACTGTTGCAGCATCCCCATAGTCATGTGATCAAAATTCAGATGCTTGGCAATTGGTTCATATTTACGATGGTTGCAGTGTCCTGGGGTCATATTATCTCCTTTTCTGACAAGCAAAGTCAATGGGGAAGCCAGATTCACTTAACAATCATGCTACGGTGTTTCCCCCGAAAATAAGACCCTGTCTTACATTTTTTTGAACCCTGAAATAAGCGCTTGGCCTTATTGCCATGTACTCAAAAGCCCGATTGGGCTTATTATCAGGGAATATCTTATTTTGGGGAAAACAGGGTACTAACTTAACAACTGCAATGATTCACTTAACAACTGTGGCAAAAAAAGGTGGTAAAATGGAACCAAACTCACTTTAAAAATGTCTCACTTAGCAACATAAATTTTGGGCTTAATTGTGGTTGTAAGTCGAGGGCTACCTGTATATGTATCATATACTAGCCAAATGTGCTCCAATTTATAAACTCATCAGATATCATACATGCTTTTTAAAAATATATTCATTACTAGGGATTGTTAAAATATTAGATGTTTCACTGTTGCAGAATTCCAGTGTTATGACATACCACAGGACTGTGCAAAACTTAAAATAAATGAGTTTGGAAAGGATAAACTGATCAATGGTGGCAAAACCCTGTCTTTTTAATCACAGTTGGAAATGTAAAAAATAAAAATCCCCCATAGTTTGTTCTCTTCTGCCCATGGGATAATAGTAATGTAAAATATAGCATTTGAAAAGATAAAAGGAATATTTTTTTCTAAATCACCAATGAGAATTTCCTGAAACTCCTTAAACTCTTAAACTCTTAAACTCTTACAATTTCACATTCTACTGGTAGTTCAGACAGCACACAAATGTGTGTGCGTGTGCATGTTCATGAAACCTATCTGGAAAGGCCCAAGTAAACTCTATATCAGTAAGTGGCTTATTTATGTCTATTAAATAACTGTGCAAACAGACAAATAAATGAAGAGGTTGTATGCAGGATACAATCTGGGTCGGTCACCAGAGGTTTTGACTTCCAAACTTTTGGACTAGTGCTGGAGCCCATCTTTAGGGAACTTCTTTCTAGCAGTGTGTGTGCTCTTCTCTGTGTGGTGTTTATAGTGCCTGTGGTAAGTGTTTTTTTAGACGTTGGTTGGGGGTACATTTCCCATAGATTGCCCTTGTGACTGTGTAAGATAGCTTGGGAGGAAGCTAACCACCAGACTGCAAGAACACAAGTGAGCAGTCAGACAAGGAGACCCAAACTTATTAGTAGCCTCACACTGCAATGAACATTCAACTTTGCAACTACTAGGATTGTTGGACAAGCAGGCACAAAAACAGCCAGGGAAGTGATTGAAGCCTGGGAAACAGGCTCCTCATCAGTCAACAGGAGTGCTGATTTACCACCAGCCTTTAAAGTACTTAGATAGAAGGTGAGGGCTGGGCAGCATAAACAAATGACAGCTAATAACTTAAAAGCCAGCCATCAACACAACCCAATCAACATCTAAAAAGCCACTTACAACAGGCACTATAAATCAGGGGTGAAATGCTACCGGATTGGGCCAGATCGGGAGATCCAGTAGTGGAGACTCGGGCTAGTTCGGCGATCCGGTAGTGATTGCTCGCTGGCCATGCCCATTTTTTTTAAAATCCCATTTATATCCCGCCCTTCTCCAGAGACTCAGGGCAGCTTACTATTAAGCACAAGCCAATGTGCTTAGCAAATTAACCAGTCCGCGGCCCACCATGCTTTCCTGCCTTCCACGCGGTCTTCCCGGCATCTCCATGGCCAACTTGTGAAGGCAGGCAAGCGGAAGGCCACGTGGAAGACAGGCAAGCATGGCAGGGCTGGG
>JANHFM010001170.1:178462-191671 GCA_032468115.1 Grayia smithii
GGATCCACTCTCTCACTCTCTGTCCACTATTCCTCTTCCCCTTCGGATTCAGACTCCGACAGGGGCATGACAGGGATAGAATCAAGATCGTATGAAGTGTTAGTACCACTTTCTAAAGCCTTGGTAAGGCCACACTTGGAATACTGCATCCAGTTTTGGTCGCCACGATGTAAAATGGCAGCCACCCAAGATGTTGAGACTCTAGAAAGAGTGCAGAGAAGAGCAAGAAAAAAGATAAAAGTTCTGGAGGGTAAAATATATGAAGAACGATTGCAGGAATTTGCTGTGCCTAGTCTAGTGAAGAGAAGGCCGAAGAGTGACATGTTAGCAGTATTCCAATATTTGAGGGGCGGCCACAAAGAAGAGGAGCTCAAGCTATTCTCCAAAGCACCAGAAAGCAGGAGAAGAAGTAATGAATGGAAAACTAATCAAGGAGAGAAGCAACCTAGAATGAAGGAGAAATTTCCTGACAATGAGGATAATCTATCAGTGGAATGGCTTGTCTTCAGAAGGTGTCAGTGCTCCATCACTGGAGGCTTTCAAGAAGAAACTGGACAGCCATTTGTCTGAAATTGTCTAAGCTCTCCTGGGTGAACAAGCGGTTGGACTAGAAGACCTTTGACACATAGTTACAATGATCCCTAAGATTGAATTTTCTTTTCTTCTTGCACGGAAGCGTTTTGTAGTTTCTGGAAATTTAAGATAGGATTTCAGGAAGGTAATTCTATCTCCTCACGATTGGACTGATTTGATCTTTCAGATGTTCTATGGGTGCGTGGCTCCACCGAGATGAGATTCAGTTTGACAAATTGATTCGAACAGTCCATTCAAACTGCCAGGACGCATTGATTTGATTGGATAAAAGCATGTGCAAAAAGTCCTTCAGATCTTCAAATTGATTTTGAAGGCCCCTGATTGGATCTGATGTAGCAAATCGATCCGGTGATTTGACCTAAAGATATGGAGATTGAACTATCCTTATGCTGTTCGTTCAATATGGGTGAATTGCCCTTAAAGTCAAGCATTGTTATCACTCTGCTATCATCTTACTACTTTTTAGGGTGTTAATGTTTTTACAGGATATTTTTTTATCGATCTTTAGGTCTGTTTCTCATTGTATTGTGAGATGGTATCTCAGCAAATAAGCTACCTTATTTTTTGGAGTATAAGACGCACCTTTTTCCCTCCCTAAAAGGGGGTGAAAAGTTGGGTGTGTCTTATACATCAAATGTAACCTTGCCCACCCTTTGGCCTCTGCCTCCCATCAATTTACCTCCTTACAGCAAGCAGAAACAGCCCATTTAGCTTCAGCACAGCCTAATTAGCAGGTTGATTCTCCTGACCTTCAGCTATTCCAGGCTGCAGCAATTGCCTCTGCTGCTTGCAGCAAGGAAATAAATCGCTGGGAGATTATTATTTTTTTCTTGCGCTAATCAAGCTATGCTGAAAACGAAAATGAAAGTAAAGCAGGTTGTTTGCCACAACGAGGTAAAATTGCTGAGAGAGGCAGATTTCTTTTTCACCCAAAAAGTCTCCTCCAGGAAGAAGCTTCAGAAAAGAAGTCTCCAAACAGAACTTCAGAAAAAAAGCCTCAGAGGCTTTTCTTCTGAAGCTCTGTTTGGGAGGCTTTCAGAGGCAGGAAAAAAAAAGTTTTTTTCTGAAACAGAGTTTCAGAAGTTTCAGAGGCAGAAAAAAAAGTTTTTCCTGAAACAGAGTTTCAGAAGTTTCAGAGGCAAAAAAAAAAAGAAGAAGCAAGGCACAGAGCTCATAACCATGGAACCTGCTGCTAAAATTCACCTCTGCAAACAGCTGATTGGGGGTATTCCAGGAGGCAGATCCATCCCCAATCAGCTTTTTTCTTATTTTCCTCCCAAAAAACTAAGGTGCATCTTATACTCCGGTGTGTCTTATACTCCGAAAAATACGGTATTTTCTTCTACCTCAAAGGTGCTTTTTCAAAAGGCAACTGGTATGAAGTTTTCAAAAGATGCCCTAATTAATTCATGAGCCTCAAGCCAAGTTTCAAAAGAAATCCAGTCATTCATTAGGAGTACCATTCCGGCAATCACTAATGGAGTCAGCTCTAACCCACCCCCCACGTGATTTTTTTTTCATGGTTTATGTTAGATATTGAGACTGTCAATCATTGGGCCAGGAGGTTTCCATCAAGGTCCTCCATTTAGGCAGGAAAATACTAAACGCTGGTTGGTTAAGATATCGTATATAAGTAAGCTTTGCCAGAGAGTGTTCGTTGTTTGCAGAGGATTGTAAATAAAGAGCTGTTGTTGGAAAGTCACTCTCCGAGTCTTCATTCACCCAATCTAACACTGGTGATGAGGATGGGATAGAAGATGAAGTAAAAGAGTTGACTATAAGCAACCCAGCCTGGTGGTCAAGAGATGTAGCGATTCTGCGCACCATAATTCAAATAGCATAATGGCGGCAAACACGTCCACATTCCACCCTCTGAAGCCCTTCAATCCAGAAAGAGAGACTTGGGCCACCTACATGTCCAGGTTCGATTGCTTCTTGGAAGGCAACGACCTCCTTAATCTGCCAGGCAATCGAAAGAGGGCATTATTCCTCAGTCACTGTGGCCCCGATGTGATCGACATTGCTGAGTCACTGTCCGAGCCAACCCTGGTAAAGACGGTATCATGGCAGGTGCTTCAGAATGAGCTGAAGGCACATTTTGCCCCAGCAAATGTAAAGTGGTATGAATTGTAAGGTGGTATGTAAGGTGGTATGAATTCAGACACCGCGTGCAACAGGACAGCAAGTCCATAAGCCAGTATATGGCCACCCTTAGTAAAGCTGCAGCACACTGTGAGTTTCAGGACTTAGACGATATTCTCTTCGATCAGCTAATCTGCAGTGTGAAAGACTGTCGCCTGCAATGTCATTTATTGGCGAAAACAAACTTGACCCTGCAGAGCGCCCTCAATGAGGCTTGGGCCTCCGAATCGTCAACCAAAGCAGCCCACTCACTACAAAAATTCACCATTGCACCCGTGAATACCAAGGCGTAGCCCACCGAGCACAAGAGCCACCAGGTTATCAAGAAGTCAGGGAGCAGTGAGGAAGAGGTCTACCAGACTGCCCCATGGAAAATCGGTGATCGAGCTCCATGCCAGACACCCTGTGCAAGCTGCAGAGACCAGCATTCCTGGGTGTCCTGCCATTTCAGAGACACCACGTGTCATCGTTGTGGAAAAAGATGTCATTTGGCAAGAGTTTGTAGGGCCAGCCTGCCCAGCAGAAGCCAACCAGCGCCAGAGCCTCCCCAAACAGAACAGCCCAGATCAAAAAAGAAGGAGGTCTGGAAACCATGCCAGTACAGAAGCGATATCAAGGCTTCTGACACCAATCAGACAAGGGTTGCCAAGGCTAATCTAGCCTACCAAAAAAAGCTGAAAGTCACCATTAACATTGAGGGATCTCTGTGTGAGATGGAAGTTGACACACAGGATCCTCAGTGACCATTCTATCCTGGCACACCCTAAGGCGAGCCATGCCAAATCTGCAGCAGAAACAATTATCGCGCCAGAAGCTGAAGCTCATTGACTACCAGGGAAACCGAATTCCAATACTGGACTGCGCAACTCACCGTGGCGTGCAACACGTTCCATGGACAGCTGTCAGCGACCGTGGTCAAAGGGGGACTACCGGACCTGCTCTGCCTGGACTGGTTCGATGCCCTGGGCATGGGGATCACCGGCATCCACACCATTGCTAGCTCATGTGCTGACAACCTGATTAGTGAATTTCAGGATGTGTTTCGGCCAGAGCTCAGCAAGTATGTCAGCACCCCCATTTCTTTTAGTCTTGACCCCAATGTGGCTCCAATCCGCCTGAAGCCACGTCGCGTTCCTTTTGTCCTAAAGCCCAAAATTGATGCTGAACTAGACAAGCTGACTAGACAGGGCATTCTGGCACCCATTGACCAGACAAAGTGGGAGACACCAATAGTGACCCCAGTAAAAGGAGATGGGTCAGTGTGCATATGCACCGATTATAAGTGTACCCTTAACAAGGCCCTACAACAAAGTGCCTACCCAGTACCCAGTAGTTCAGCACTTACTACACTCATTGGGTTCAGGGAAAATATTTGCAAAGTTGGACCTTGTGCAAGCATATCAGCAATTGCCATCCGGGAATAGTATGGATGAAGGCTTTGGCCAGGAGTTATGTTTGGTGGCCAAACATGGATCAAGAGATCCAAGACTGGGTTGCAATGTGCATGCTGTGCCAAGAATCCAGGGCACCCCCCAAGGCCCAAGGAATGGAAACAGCCTAGGGGACCATGGTCAAGAGTACATGTAGACTTTACTGGCCGCTTCCATGGCCAAACATTTCTGGTGGTCATTGACACATATTCAAAAGGGTTAGAGATAGTACTGATGGGGTCAACCACCGCTGAGGCAGTAATCAAGGTCTTTAGATGCTTGTTTGCCACCCATGGGTTGCCCGATGTCCTGGTGTCAGGTAATGGGCCACGATTACCACTACCTTATTCGAGGGTTTCTTAGCTGAATTGGGGATCCGACATGCTCTCGTAGCGCCATTCCATCCAGCTAGTAATGGTCAAGCTGAAAGGACAGTGAGATCTGCCAAAGAGGGATTAAGCCACTTGGCACCCGGAGACTGGCAGGCCAGGGTGGACAAGTTCCTCCTGTGGCAGCACATCACACCCAGTGTTATCACAGGCAGGAGTCCGGCTGAACTCCTAATGGGCCAAAAGCTGCAATCAGTGTTAGACCGGTTGCATCCTAATTACTCCCCGGCCAACAGCAAACCATACCTCGAGAAAACCAGATTTTTCAGTGTAGTCAACCCCGTGTTTGTAAAGAATTTTTCTGCCTTTTTTCTATCCTTCCTCTGCCACGCCCACCAAGCCATGCCCACAGAAACAGTAGTAAAAAAAAATTGAATTCCACCACTGGTGAGAACAATCAACCAGTGGAATGCCTTGCCTTCAGAAGTTGTGAGTGCCCCATCACTGGAGGCTTTCAAGAAGAGACAAGGGCAGCCACTTGTCTGAAATGTCATAGACTCTCCTGCTTGTGCAGGGTGTTGGCCTAGATGATGTCCCTCCCAACTCTGTTATTCTATATTCTACTCCAAGGCCAGACCCAGATGTGGGACTGAGATGGATTTGGTCTTTCTCCTTAATAGCCTTTGACATGACCAGGATGTACACCTATCCTCATCTCTTCTTGGATCACTCAGGCTTTCAAAAATTTGAAGAGTTGCATTCTGGGCTTAGGGATTGTTTTTCTCTCATTCTGCAGCTTCCATGGTGAACAACTTTAGTTGCTGGTGGTCAAGGAGGAGAGGTGAACCTATCGGTCCTAAAGGTGCTTTCTCAATAGCAATAGCACTTAGACTTATATACCGCTTCATAGTGCTTTTACAGCCCTCTCTAAGCAGCCCTCTCCCTACTCCTTCATAATTCATGTCTTAGTATTTATCATTTCATTTATTGTAACCTTTCTCCCACCTTTCTGTACATTATTCTATGTAAATCCCTTCTCCAACCAATAATAAAATTGCCCCCATATCTGATAATATTCCAATTCTTCTCTTTCTTTAAGTATCAAAGTCAATCTATTCATTTCTGCACAATCCAATATTTTCTTAATTATTTCTTCCTCCATAGGAATTTTCTCTGCTTTCCATCTTTGTGCAAATACTATCCTCACTGCAGTTATAACATGTACAATCAAATATACATTTTCCTTACTAAATTTCTCTTGTAAGATACCCAGTAGGAACAGTTCTGGTTTTAAATCTATATGATGTTGTATCATTTCTTCTAACCATATTTTAATTTTTATCCAATAGTTTCTTGCTTCTGGGCATGTCCGCCACATATGATAATAGGATACTGGTAATTGATGGCATTTCCAACATTTTGCAGACTTATCTTTAAACATTCTTGCTTGAGACTGGATTTTTTTGTTGGTAAGCAAAGCAGGTTGTTAATTGAGTGGTAGCCAATCTTTTTTACAACAGTTGTTAAGTGAATCATGTGGTTGTTAAGGGACTCTAGCTTGCCCCATTGACTTTGCTTGTTGGAAGCTGCCTAGGAAGATTGGAAATGGCGATCAACTTTTCCTGGGATGCTGTGAACATTGTAAATATATGCTGATTATTGAGCACCTGAATTTTGATCATGTGATTATGGGGATGCTGCAATGGTTGTTAAGTGCAAGGACCAGTTGCAAGGACTACAGGAGCACTATTCAGGTGACTCTGAGGACACAGATAAACCTCCAAGTGCTTCAATGGCCTTCTAAAAGGATGCAAATGACCAACTGTCTGCAAGGAATATAAATCCTTCCATTCCCCACTGTCCTGTCATAGCTGAAGAAGCTTCTTGGATGAGAAACAAAATATCTTCAAAGAAAAAACAAGAAAGTCCAGTTACCTCCTGAAAAAGCACTTTTGGGACAACCATGATCTGGATGACTGAGAATCTCTACAGATTTTTGACCAGTTGTAAGCCACTTTTTTCAATCTGTTGTAACTTTAAATGATTGCTAAATGAATGATTGCTAAGTTGAGGACTACCTATAGGTATTCTCGGAAAGACATACATGTACTTAACAGAAATTTGTCAAATCTCATCTTTAAACAGGCTTTTCATTGACAGAGAGCCAACTATTATCTTCTGTATGATCTATGTGTGATGCAAAAGTTAACTTAATGATATATTTAATTATGACATAGTTTTTATTTTCATGGAAAAAAGTATTATAGTATTATTGCAGGTTGCTTTCTCTCATTTTTGTTTCTTTATATTAATATTATCTTTTTAAATGTCTTTCTTCTTTTAATTTGTAGCTTATATTACTTCTTATGTTTTACATACCTTATTTGTTTTTGAGTAACCTGGAATGACATTAGCAGATTTTGGGTTCAATTGTTACCATTATTATTATTAGTAACTGTAATATTTAGTTCTGTGTCTAAAATTCAGTAAAATGACATTTAAAAACACTGTGAGGCCACAGATAAATAAGTAAAGCAACCCTTAACAAAACTTTCACATATAAATTAGCTCTGAGATGCCCCAGTGTGAATAGGAGTTGCATCTCTCCTGACAACCCATCCAAAAAATTCTTTCTGCAATGGCCTGTATTTATTGACAAGCTGCACATGGGCTAGTCTCAGCCACTGCCTCTCTTCACACGAAAAGCTCATTTGAGTGCTTCAAATTAACATAATCATTGAGAAGTAGCACAAGGCAAACCCAGAAGGTTTCTAATAGAATTAGTGTGGTTTCTAAGGCAAGAATCTATTTTTAGTAAACAATCAATGGAATTGTATCTGGATTTACAAGTCAGATACCTTCAGCTTATCAAAATATTCCTTGTCACTTTCAAAGATAACTCAGCCTATTAAATACTTCATTAAATTCTTGCCATCCATCACAGAAATAGGGTTTTCCTGACAGATCAGATTATTATAAATGTTTCAAAGGAAGATAGGAAGTTCGTGGATTTTAAAAAAAAAAATTACTTAAAAAGGATTTTGCTCTGTATGTATATTCATGAAGACAAGAAAAAGTCATCTACTAGAATAATGTTGCAATTAAGACTATATATTAATCAGATGTCTGAAAGCAAGAATAGTCACAGAAGACTTTGAACAACAGGTTTCTGGAAAGTACCTGGAAAGTTAACTAATATATCCTAATATATCCTAAATTATTATGTATTTGGAAACACTTGAAGCTTGGTGAATGATTCAATATTCTACAAGGTTGAGAATGCTGTGCTATCTCTCTGCAAATATACATTATTTTTGAGAGGGGACACTTGTCACCTAGGAAATTTGGGTGGCATCTGTAGGCATTCTTCCAGAAATACCTGGACCTGAGGCTTGGTTTGTGAAATTGGGATTCTGAGGGCAAATTAATATTGCTCCTGTTGTACCATTCTGATGCTGCACATTAACATCCCAATCCATATTGCTTGGCCTCAATGCCAAGGTGGTGGTAGAACTCTCTACACTCATGTTGCTGAGAGTTGTCAGCAGTTAATGTACAAAACCACCAACACTCATCACCATAATCATTGCAGGTGCTCTAACACATACTGAGATCCCCAAGCCCAGTGACACTACTATGTCTTTAAGGCCTTATATAAAGTAAGTTGGGTCAGGATCAATCTAATCTCTGGAGGGCATCCACCATGACAGAAAAATGAGTGACAGATATCACTCATTCAAGGACAGGATCCAGAAGTTGACTTGCTGGATCTAATGAGACATAATTGGGGAGAGGCAGTCCCTCAAATAACTCAGACTCCTGACACTAAGGGCTTTATATATCATCACCAGCATCTTAAATTGGATCTGCAAGCTTACTGGTAACCAATGCAGCTCGCAGAGCAGAGATGTAATGTGTGCTCATCAAGGAATGCATATAACTGCTCACATGTTGTTGTTGTTTTTTGTATTGGAAGTAGCTTCTGGAATATTCTTCAAGGGCATCCCCATGTAAAATGCATTGCAGTCATCCGTTTAGGCGGCCTGTGGGCCAGATACGTCACATGCAGGCCACACCCACTACAGCTCCAAAAAGGCAAAAAATGTCACAATACGTCATAATCCAGCCCCTGATGCGATTGAGTTTGGCACTCATGGTTTAGGAGGTGACCAAAGCATGAGTGACTGTGAACAGAGTCTCGCGGTCCAGGAAGAGACACAACTCGATGTGAAGTTGTGCAATGGTCTTCCAAGCCAGTTACTCTTTGAACATCAATCATGAGCCCAGGTAGAGCCTTAACATGTACGCAGGCTCTATTTGTGATAAAGCAATCCCATTGAGAACAAAAGATGGCACATTCCTGGAACCAGGGACCTAATACGCAAAATATGTTGAAGTAATATGAAGTAATATACAAGCTGAGTCAAGCTGATAAAGTGGTGAGAACTGACTACTTTGACTGACAGGTTCACCTAATATTAGGGAGTGCTTCACTAGTACATCTTCAATCCTAGTCCTTTGGTCAACACAATGGTTTGTTCATATCTGCTTTATCTTTTTTGCTAGTTCTGTCTGAATGAAACAGGATTTGGGGAACAGAGTACAGGCAGAATCAATAAGGTTGCTAGAATCTTTTGTGTGTGTGTGTGTGTGTGTGTGTATTTTCTTTTGGTATCTTCCAATTAATCCTACCTTCGCAAGCATTCCGTTTTTCCTGTCATTTTCATAATTAAATTTCATTCCCTGCTGTTTGTCAAGATTTCTGTGTTGTTGTTGTTTTAAACTGGGTAGCATTCACTTATTTATTTAACCCATTCAAATTTAGATCTGTCAGTATGGTTGCTACATATCTGGCTATAATTATTCCCTGACTTTTGTAGCATATACAGTGCCTTGTAAGGGACATAATCCTTGAGTTATCTTTCCAGTGGGAAGGTATTAGAATTATTTGCTATTACGAGGCAACAGTAGTTCATCCTGCTAGGGCACAGATGTGAGGTAACCAGATCAATATTGGTCTAAAGCAAGTTTTTTGGTAGTATAACCATAAGAAGCAAAAATGTAGGCAAGCTTCTACTAAAAACAAGATGAAGTGGGAATTTCATTGGCCAAATACATCTCTTTTTATCTCTTAATTGCAAACAACCTGAAAAGAAACCTACAAAGAACAATATAACTATACTTACAGAGAAGAAAGAACCAGCAATTCTCGTCAGGCCAAAATAGCAGACAGTTACCTTGCGTTCAATCCAAAGTTCAACGTGGATGTGTCACCGATTTCAGGGAGAATTATTTCTGAATAGCTTTATTTTCTTCTCCATTTATTTTTTAAAAAACTCCAATTCTTTCTGTCCCGTTGTATTTAAAAGGATATGTAGTTCTTGGTAGGGTTTTTTTAAAAAAAGAAGCTGAACATCATCTGCATGGGCCATCTTAACAGTTACAATCACCAGTTTTTACTAGCTTGGAGAAGGTACACTTTGGCGTTGCTTTTATAATATCATAAAAGTCGAAGGAGCAAATTAAGCCATTGAGTCTAACTCTCTCTCTTAAACATGCCGATGTTTAAAATAAAGCATCCATAACAGACGCCTGAATGGCCTCTGATTGAACACAGTTTAGCAGAAGGGACACACCAGCTCCCTAGTTAATTGGTTCCAGTGTGGCACTGTTCTTCTTTCCTTCTTCTAACATGTCTTCTAATAAGTGGAATGTTGCTTCAATCTATTTATATCTACTACTGATTTGACAGACACCGGCATTTGAAAAGTGGCACCATAACTCCGCTAGATCTTTTTTTGCTTCTTGTTAAGGCTGAATATTCCCACTTTCTCTTTATAGGACTTTACTTTTGTGCCCTAGTAATCCTTGAACCTGTTTCCAGCTTTTTAAAGTGAGATGCTTAAAACTGGAAGTAGCATTGAAGGGAGATGAGATAATGCAGAATAAAGTTGGAACTACTAATGATTTGGAAATTAGATCTGTGGTTTAAAACTGGACTTGTCTTCACTTCATTATATCACAACTAATGCATTTCATGTCCCAGAGATGCTTTTCCAAAAGGCAACTGGACTTTGTGTGGGTTTTTTTTTCATTGAAAACATTTTGCTTCTCATCCAAGAAGCTTTTTCAGTTCTTTCAGAACTGAACTTTCATAACCGAAGAAGCTTCTTGGACGAGAAGCAAAGTGTTTTCAAAGAAAAAAAAAAAACAAGAAAGTCCAGTTGCCTTTTGGAAAAGCATCTTTTCCAAAACCATGACCTGGATGATTGAGAATCTTCATAAACATTATTCCATTTCATATTTATTTATTTATTCACACACACATACACTTGAATAATTGTAGAATTGTTCTGTCACTAAGTTATACAATGATGGCCCTGGAGCTAAAGAATCTCCCCACCAAAATCTGGAAACCTTTCTTTTATATGGGCTAAATTTTGTCATTATTTGATTAAACCCTTCTCCAAAATAGGATTTGGCTGTATATTACTGACTCCTGGCTCCAAATTAAGCCACTTGGCTTGAAAGAAAATTCTCAGCTGCTTGATATAAAATAGCTTGATAAGACCATGTATTGCAAACTAGAAAAAGCTCTCTAGCTGACTACAATTGCTGTGCTTTTTCTTCTGGTCTCTACATTTCATGGTGTGTGGAAGCTGAATAGTTGTGGGTAGATGACGTCCTTAATATCTCAGTCCTGACACCTGTTGGCTTTCAACTTAAATCTCATGTACTCCATTGCTGTGTTTTGCATTGAAAGAAGGTCCATAACCTTGCCTGATTGTCACAATCTCTCTCAGAGGCTTTTTGTGAGGGGGGAAATTCCTCTCTTGAAATGAGCACAAGAAGTCACAGAGTTTTCTCAGATGTGACATCTTGGCTGTGTGGACTCCCCCTCCCATTTGTTCAAGTATTGTTTGCTTGCTTTAATCTTCTAGTATTTAAGCCAATGTTTTGCCATGTAGGAACTCTTGAAGGAAATCTTGTTCTGCTTCGGTTTTCTTTAAATAGTGTTCATTGTTGTTTTAATTTGCTTGATTTTGTGCTGACACATTTTTCTTGTTGGCTTTTGTACTTTTGTATGTACTTATTACTGTGATTCTAGTTCTGTCAGTGGTTTTAGAATAAAATCATACACAGCATAATAGCTTGGTACATAGCCAAAAGAAAGAAAAGCTTGATTAGAGTGGAGTTGAGTCTATGAACAGGCTCACTAGAGAAATAAGACCAGATTTATACTAAACCTTGTTTAGCAAGGTTTCTGCACTAGCAATTAGTGACACCAAGGTTTCTAAAAAAATGCACTTAGACAAATCAATACAGGAAGTCCTTGACTTAGAGCCATTCATTTAATGATCATTCAAAATTACAACAGCACTGAAAAAAATGACTTATAACCAGTTCTCTCACTTATGACTGTTGTAACATCCCGACAGTCATATGATCAAACTTTGGGTGCCTGGCAAATAACATACATTTATGATGGTTGCAGCATCCTGGAGTCCTGGGATTGTCATTTGCAAGTTTCCTACGGAACTTTTGGCAAATAATGGCAGGAGGCAGCATGATTTACTTAACAATTGCAGTGATTTATTTAATGACCATGGCAAAAAAGGTCATAAAATGGTGCACAACTCACTTATCTGCCTTGCTTAGCACTTAAGGACTACCTGTAGACTGCTTGTTCTAACTATCTCAAAACCAGTCCTAGTCCCATTAAGAGAAAGATTAGTGGATGTTTGCCCAGGGTAGGAAATCCATAAATTACTTTATCTAACTTGCCTCCAGTCTCATTTGCTGGCCTTGGAGTGGAGACCAGCTACAAAGTCAGAACAAAATTATTCTGGCACACTTTGCATCGCCTCAGGGATTGAAGGAAAAGATATGAAAAAGACTTCCTGGATGTGCAGTAAATTCAATGTAATGTGCCTTTATTTAAAAATTCCTCCAAGCACTGAAAGTATGAAAGTGAAAATGCAGCTTTAGCAGTCAAAGACTAAAATTGTCCAACCTTTTGGCTTGCCTGGGCTGCATTGAGTGAAGAGCAATTGTCTTGGGCCACATAGAAAATATATAATATAATGAATCATAAGGATCACATAATAATGTTAAAAGATTATGATTTTGTAGGGTAGCATTACTAGTTGTCCAGGGCCACATGAGGCCCGTGGGCCATGGGTTGAAAATGCCTGAGTTAAACCCTGATTTAGAGAAAGACCTGGCTAAAAAGATAATACTGTAGCATGGTGATGAGGCTGAAAATTTTTACTATGCTTTAGAAAGTAGGACAGTCCTACTTTCAATCCTCATTTTGGAGATAAAAGTGTTAAATGTTGTGGTGGAAGGAGTGGGGGACCATATTTAGCCTAAAAGTTGCCTGTTACAGGTTCAAACATCACTCGAAGATTCCATTCTATCAATACATTCATCAGCAGTCAGAAAAATAGTTTGAATTGTACAGTTATCACAGATATACCCACTATCCTTTTATATCCTCTATCTTCCATCATGGAGCCAGGGAGGACCTCTTGCAGGGTAGAGCTGAAGCTTTTGTCCAGTTCCTGCATGACAAAATTGCCCGGATACAGAGTGAGATAGACTTCGACAATGCAGTATCGGGGGAGGAGTCCAGTGCTGGTCTGGTTGATGACATCTGGGTTGAGTTTGATTCTGTTTCTCTGGATGAAGTGGACAGGATTGTTGGTAGGCTG